>JAUNZO010003475.1:0-84300 GCA_031894775.1 Chloris gayana
GGGTCTAAACTTTATAGCTGTTACATCAAAAAGAATCTTACTATTTAGGAGTACTAAATAAAGTTTAATTATAAAATAAATTACAGACTCCTAGACTAATTTACGTGACGAATCTAATGAGGTTAATTAAGTCATGATTAGAAAACGATTACTGTAGCATCACTTTAGCAAAACATAAATTAATTAAGCTCATTAGATTCATCTCGAAAATTAGCACCAATCTGTCCATAGGGTTTTGTCATTAAATTGATCGAAATATTCATAAATAGTAAGATTCTCTTTGATGTGACAGTGCTAAATTTTAAAGGCCAGGAAACGAACAGGGCCTTAGTACCGCACAATCTCACATGTCAGTTGGAAACTCCTTTCCCAGCATATTCGCCACAAGGTTTAGCTCTCCTAGGTCGTGCATGATGTGCACTTTCCTCAATGCTTGAACTAATATTTAGTTTCCTGGTGCCTTCCAGACCTATAAGGCTATAACTCTTGCTACTTCTACTTGCCCTGTTACCATGCCCCTTTCTTGCTGAGTTACTATGTGGCTTGCACTTTAGTTTTATCCACACTAGCGTCGTCCTATTCTGAAGACATATAGACAATGGGCACCACCCAACGAGCTTGCTACCAAACAATCAATGTTCTCTACCCGCACCCGTCGAAATCAAGGGAGCAGCACCATAGCGCATCTGCGATAACACGCCGCCGACGCCCACCACGATCATCAGCCACAAACTGTCATTGTCAACCTGTGCCGAGCCTCCGTGCACCCCGTCGCCTATATAGCGCGCCCAACCTCCGCACCCTCCTCCATAGGCCGAATCCACCTCGCACCAGCCCCAAACTCAATTAACAATGTTTTTCTTTTGGGCCTAGTTAATAGGCTAATTGAGGGTCTAAGGGAGACAAAGGGATGAAATTACCTAATCCTATTGCCTAACTCACATCCCTGCCTTCCACTCACCGTTTCTCCTTCCATCGTTTCTCTCACGAACAGAAGACTCAAGTCTCACCCGTAGACCTCCTTCCTATAAGGCTTATTGATCATTGCTGCTATTGGTCCTTTGCAATACACGGTAAGTAAAATGGTTCTCTACTATTCCCCCAATCACATCCCACGTTCTTAGCACCTGAACCCACTTCTTGTGTTGGAGGAAGAGGGACATGGCGATCTACACCAAGTTGCGAGATAATACACGTTAGAGATAGAAAAAGAGCTGGTTATAGGTGGGAGAAGATCATTGATTCTCATATCTTTGTGTTAGGTATGGAACCAAGATCCAAAGTCCTTGATTTCTTCTCTGTTTAGGATGGTTTAGACCTGTTAATTTGATCTTAATCCCATGGAGAGGTCATGGCAGCCACGACCTTGTAGTTAACAGTTTTACCAATCGGTACGGTTTCTGTTAATTCCTTTTTTCTAGCCTTTTAGGGTTTGAATATAAAAGTCATTTGAATACTAAAATTTTAGAGGATTTGATTATCTTTCCATCAAATACTAGAACATCTCGTTTGGTTCAGTATACCTAGAGTTATGAGTTTTTTAAGTTCATCTGTTTTCAGGGCACAATACAGCAAGGAAAAACTGAATTAATTGTAGTAAGATAGCTAGAGTTGTAGTTAGAATTAATTCTATGATTAAATACCAAAATTGTAGTAATTTTCTGTAGATGTTCATAGTATGATCAATTATGTTTTTCTCTATTGTATAAAAATATTTATGAAAATGTAAAGGATTGTCCCATGTCGACAGATTTGACATTTTGGGCTAGTATGAGTATTCTTTTACAAATGGCTATAGAATTGTGTTATGACCCATCCTTTCTTGATATTGTGGTTTTAAGAAATATTATTATTATTATTGAATCAGGTGGCGGTGCCTCCAATCCGTGATTGAGTGTTTTGTCTTTATCACCTTTGGTTGATTAAGAGGTGAGTAACGTAGGGGTGTGGCCAATGCTATGTTTATACCTATGTCTTGCATCTTTTCTGAATAAAATGAATTTCACCACAATAATAATATCAATATGCTTTGGTACTTTCTAAAACATTCAATGATTGATTATTGCTTGTTTTATTTGTTCAGTGGTGCAAGATTAATGCTTGTCAAACAAAATGTTTGACCCTCGGTTCAGTTTATTGATAGCCTTTTAGTACTATAATGATGATATGATCACTTGGATATATTGAGTTGAATTATGCACTCATGACATCTCATATGCTTACATAAACATTTTATATGAAGAAAAAGGTTGATCATAGCCATCGTGCTATGACTAGTACCGGTACATGGAGTTGCATGAGAGGTTGGCATCGTCCAATATGAATCTCTCAAATGGAATTGCATCATAGCATGCATACATTCTTGTTAATACCAATGATTTTGCTATGGAGTTCATTTTGTTGATTTATGGAGTTTGATGGATGTTCATACTTATATAATTTACCTTACAAGTGCTCTACCTTGCTTGTCATATATATTGTTTATCTTCAACTCTATTAAATAAACCACATGTGAGATATGTGTATATTCATAGTTGTTGCTTGCTGAGTTTATCTTACCCCTTATCATCTTTCCTGGTGTTTTTGAATAAAGTGCATCTGATGGGCTTGTGAGTAGCTGAAATGCACATGCTCACTTGTTTCGAACATTCATATTTATTATTCTTCTGTTACGAGACTTTATTCTTGTACTAATGATGAAAACCATTTGGATAAAAAATAACGTTTATTTCTGAGTTTTATATCTTTATTATTCGTTTAGCTCACAACTCTGTTTTTGTATTATCATGTATCGTTAAAAATAGGGTGTCACAAGTTTTCAATAATATTTTTGAAGCATTAGTAGAAACATGTCAGCCACCCCTAAAAATTGATTAGTAGCGACGGGTGAAGTTATGGGCCGTCTTTAAAAATATGGTCATTTTCAACGGCGGTTGACAATATGAGTCTCCTTTACAAATCGCTTTTCAAAGACGGCCCACAAAATGATCCGGCTATAATTCCAGCCCAGCAAAGAAAGACCCACTAAATCTGTAAGTAAAAAAACCCTAGCCTCCCCACTCCTACCCACTCAGCGGCCACCCACCCTGCCCACAGCCCACTCTCTCTCTCTCTCTCTCTCTCTCTCTCTCTCCACCCGGTGCCGGTCGGTCACCCCCACCGTCGGTTGGCTCGCACGCTGCCCCGCCTCCCACCGGCCTCCGCCCCATCTTCCTCCTCCCTGGCGCGCGGGGACGGGTGGCTCCCCCAGGTCGTGGCGGACGGCGTGCGAGAGAAGGCGGCCGTCCCTCCGGCGGCGGCGGATAATGCAAGGGAGGGAGGGAGGGGGCGGGGGGGAATCTGGCCGCCCCCTCCCCTCGATAGGTCTGCCCTACAAGGCTTGAGTAATAACTGGACGCGCAACTCCATTCAACTAGACTACTCGGAAAAAGTTGTAAGGAATGTCTTCGATGACGTACCCTGTGCATTACACGCACTTCTCGCACAACCAGATCTCGAGATGGAGCTACGGTTCAGCTTGTACGTGGGCTGAGAAAGCACTCGGTAAAGTCATCTATGCCAAATGTTGAATTAAACACTCGAAAAATTCGGTTTACTTCAAAAATAATTAAAATTATCAAATAAATTCTAAATTAAGCAAATTTTGGCATGACATAATATCCATTACTTATACAAAATATTTTGAAGTCAAAATAAAACTCATCCATCAATTTGACTCCAAATTTTGATAATCATTCTCAACTCTAAGGTGGTTCTTGAGATTCTCCGTTTTGTAAGCAATGTATGTGATAACTTTTATGAAACCTTATCTACTTTTTTTATCGTAGCTTCTACGTGTGATACCATCATATGATAAGAAAATATTATGATTTTCTGAATTTATTTGCTTTTCCTAGAATTTAAAAATCATTTGGACATACGTTAGTGGTCATATTTCTAAAATAATATATGTCAAATTTCTTTTTCTTTCATGGGTAAGATCATAAATTGGGCTAAATAACATGAGTATAATTTTTATGCTTATTTTATTTTATTATTTGAATCACTTGTAGTTCAAATTTGATTTTATTCAAAAAATTGCTTGAAATGTAATTAATTAAGTAAATATGGCAAACAAGACAAAAAATACCAAATTTTAACATGGAGTAACTCATGTTGCATGTGTAGAGTAGGAAACATTTTCAGGGTAGAAAAGAAAAAATATTAATTCTTTGCCGAGTGTAAAAAAAAATCAGCAAGCCATTATATTTGCCGAGTGTAGAAAATAATACACTCGACAAAGAATCTTTTGCCGAGTGTATTATTACAGTCAGTAAAGAGATTTTTGCCGAGTGCATTTATTTTGCTGATTGTATTAACTTTTACACTCGGTAAATATGTTGTTTGTCGAGTGCCCGAGTAAATACACTAGACAAAGATTGAGGCACTCGGTATATATCATTTTTCCCGTAGTGAAATCTACTCAACCGAAGAGGCTTCTTTTATGTTCATATTCTTTCTCCGTATTACATGGAAATACAACCTCTTCTTTCTGTTCTACCCTTCACATTTCTTGCCATGCACCAGCGCCATGAATACGGTTACCAGATGGGCCTCGGCAGTAGGGAGAACAAACGCCACCGGGCAGAATCACCTTCCAAGTGACGCCGCGGCTGGCCCTCAGGGTCCCTCAACCTGCTCCTAGCCAGGGTACAAGGCAGATGCGAACATCATGCAGCCATTACTTCGACGTCGTGTTCATCGAGAGCATGGCGCAGCTGTACCCTAGGATCGAGCTGGTACATCTCTCACTTGATCCACTCCGGTGCCCCGGAAAGTCACCATTCCTGATGTATCCCATGCACAATGTGAATTCACTTGTAGAGTACGTATGTGCGCTCGGTTTCATCATGAGAGTATGTAGAAGAAGCGATATTGACCTGCCATAAGGGTGATATATATGCATGCATTCAGGAGGGAAGTAGTTTCATATGGAACACTGGCTCTCCCCTCGCTTGCATTGTCACATTAGTAATTATTGTATTTACCTTCATTCACTTATGTAAAGCGGTATCCCAGAGGACACGATATGTGAGCATATGCTAAATTTAATACATCTGTTGTTGGTCGGTATTCAAGTACTAAATAATGAACTTATGCTAATCAAGACTGTACCTCTGCTTCTCTTCTTTAGTATACTTCTCTTCTCCTTTACCCCATACGTGTCCTTCATGTCCTACACACTTGTCGCTCCTTGCCATGCACTAGCACTGAGAGCATGGTGTCCTCGCAGGAGACTACAGCTACCACGAGTTCTCCCTATTCTTAGATCATGATGACCGGTCATGTTCACGCAAATGTATCGCCCTGTTTTCAAGCAGACATCACTACTGGAAAACGAAAGTTTGCCGTGTGGCAGAGGGAGACGGCAAAGACCATATTATATATGGAAAAGTTAATTTTACCGTGTGTAGCTCACAACGAACAACGAACGTCCGACGGCAAAGCCATGTTTCCCATATGACATAAAAAATCTTTGCCGTGTGTCAAGCTGGACAAACGGCGAAATTTTCTGTAATGGGTGAAGACGCAACGGCGTGAGAGCAGTATGACACACCGTGACACACGACAAAACATTTTCGGAAAAATAAAAAACGGCCAACACCACGACGCCACCATCGGCGCCGCTGCACGCGCCACCAGCCACACGGCCCTGCCCGCTCGGCGCGCCGAGGCCGCTCCGCGGCCGCCCTCTGCCCCGACTGCCTCCGTCGCCCCGCCCCGACTGCCTCCTCCTAGTCCTCATCTGCAGCTGCTTTGTCGGGGCCACCCCGTCCGCCGCGCTCAGCCCCAGCCACCCCTCTCTGCCATCACTAGAGCAGCTGAAACTTCCCACAAAACACATCGACCTGATTACACTAGCACCACACCAGTGTCACCAACCACCCCGATCCCTGGGCTAGTTCAGTGCCACCGCAAACGGTCACGTTGACCTGCTCTGGTTCACAATCATTTTCTGTATGCTTATTCTTTGACCTTTTCCGTGTCCTTTTTATGTAAGCGAGAGCGCCGCGTTGCCAACCTCACGCGTTGTAAATTGTAATACGACAATGTCATGAACGGAGCATGGTCAACTCTACACGTTGTGCCATAATGCAAATGGATATTAGCCGCCAATTATTTGCTCGCCACACAATTCCATTGATGTTGTCTCTAGGCAGAAGTTCGCTGTAAGGAATATCTTCGTGACAATAATGCTCCAGCAGCGAGGTACGGTGTGCATTGCACACTCTCTCCTCATCTTGATCAGGGGATAGAGCTAACACATTAGTTTTCCTTCAAACTGATGAGACTGTTACTTCAGTGGTTCGGAGATAGAGTACTATCTGACTTCTTCCACCTAGTATTCACATGGGCTCGTGTACCTATTATGATCAAGTATACTCCCATACAGAAAAGATGGTTGTATAGAAAAAAATGATAATTTGTTTCGATTGAAAACTGCTGAGATAAGCTGAACAATGCCTGCTAGCTAGGTGAAAAAATTGGCTAGCAATCAAGGACAATTGAGCTGCAGGACTGCCATCGATCATGTTTCGTGCCCTGGTCTCTCCAACATCGCTGTAATGCCATTCTTGACCGTTGCGGATGCATCCCATACGTACTAGAAATTCACTATTGATTTGGTAATCATTAAAAAAAGAAATGCATGACTCAGAAAGTCAGAACTGGCCCTCTTCACTAGTTTCTTTAGACATTGGGAATTTGTTACCTTTATACTTAAAGTCCAGACTCGGGAACGCAGTTGCTCCACCCTTGCAACTATGGCAGGACGGTAAACTCTACGGTCAAAATACTAAAAAGGCCCCTACAGAAGATGAAAAAGGTGAGGAATGAAATGAGAAAGGGTATTTGGGTGGATCCTGTTACCTTCTCTGTAACCATAATTAATATATCAGTATTTTGAATCATTTATTTCTCTTGAAAGTGAGCTACTTGGACTCAAGGAATTTGAATCTGCATGCTGCTGTTTGCTAATTCTCTATTCGTTGGTTTGAGGGTTTTATCAGTTGAAACACAAATAAAATTTGAAAGAGCATGCGAGACAAAATTCATATACGCAGCACCACATCTTTACCACCTCCCACATACCAGTGCCAAGCTGCAAATGGTGATCCCAAAAGCTGTCGTGGATATATTCGCGTCCACCTGCACTCTGCTTCTCAGTTTTAAAATTTTTCATGAGGACCTTCTCCCTCACTTTGGGTGTGTTCGTTTCCTCCCCTCTAAAATTTAGCACTATCACATCAAAGAGAATCTTATTATTTATGAATATTTCGATCAATTTAATGACAAAACCCTATTGACAGATTGATGCTAATTTTCGAGATGAATCTAATGAGCTTAATTAATATATATTTTGCTAAAGTGATGCTACAGTAACCGTCTTCTAATCACGACTTAATTAACCTCATTAGATTCATCTCGTAAATTAGTCTAGAGGCCTGTAATTTATTTTATAATTGAACTTTATTTAATACTCTTAAATAATAAGATTCTTTTTGATGTGACAGCTCTAAAATTTAGACCCCAGAAAACGAACACACCCATACCTCTCCTTCCTGTCCTACACGGGACAGGACAGATGACATATGCCAAATCAATAGTGGCGGACTAGGCGGTCTGGGGACTCTCTTCACTGGTAAAGGATTATGGGCATGGTGGAGGCAGTCCTTAGTCCTACTGTAAAGAGATCTGGTGCAATGAGTGTGCAGTTCTGAACTAATCAGTGGGGCAGTGAACTAATCCAGGCAGCACAGTCTTGCATAAACTTCCACGCTCAACCATGATGCAAGTGATCTGGGACGCCTATTGTTGATCGATTCACATCTTTATCATTCTGTCTCCAGGCAGCAACTTGCCGCGAGGAAGGTTTTCTGCACAAGGGTTGAGTAACTACATACGCTCTGCATTGAGCACACTTCCCTCCACCGAATGCAACACGGTTGAGCTAACATTTAATTTATCCTGGTGTCTTCCAAGCCTAAAATTCTTGCTAGCTAGTTGTACTGCCGTGTCTCTTGCTAGCTAGTAACACTGTTGAGTTCAAAAAAAAAAAAAAAAAGCTAGTAACACTGTTCTACGATATTCACCTTCCAGGTCCAGAACCTATTCTAATATTTTATATTTATAGAGAGCTTTTGTGGTACTAGATGATTCCAATACCCTGGCCCTTCAAATTGATGAGACAGTCACTTCAGATGTCCAGCGATAGAGTGCTATTTAACTTATTCCAGCATTAACATGGCGTTGTGCACTTATTAAGACCAGAGATCTTCTCCGATGTTTGCAACGAATGTGGACCGTCCAGTGGCCTCGATCCAATGACCCATGATGGAAGGTACAATGTCAAATGTACTTTAATATTGATGGAACTAATTAAGTTTTGAGGATAAAATAGTAATTTTACACGTTAGAAGGCGTGTAATTAATTTACATTGTTTAGGTATGATTTACTCAAAATTATTGTATAGACCAAGGCAGCGGTGTCGTGGCATACCCGTCTGGAGTTACTGATTGATTATGGTTTATGTTGCACGTGATGGCATTCTTGAACGTAGCTTCGGTTCTCGAAGTCCCACAACGGCGGTGTGGGCCCGCACCCGCACCCTCCCGGCGCTCCACCCGACGGCGTCGGCGCCATGTGTGTGTGGAGCCTGGACCACTTGGTCATCGCAGCGATTATGTTGGGAAGAGCGTGCGGTTCACAAGCATCATTGGTTCACCGATCGTGTGGGGCCGTAGGTTGGGTACACTCGTCTCGTGTGATCTGTATTATTGCCTCAATGAACTATAGAGAGTGCATTGAGGTTCTCCCCACCTAGTTAGAGCAACTCCAGCCGCCCCCAAATCAGGTCCCAATTTTCTGATTTCGGAGCTACCTCCAGTCGATCTTCTCAAATAGGCTCCTAAATAATCCCAACAAGTGGGGTCCGTGCCTCCACCCCGCCTCCTCCATCCAGATTGGTGATTGTCCCCTCCTCGGTCCCATCGGCTACCGCACCCGGTCGACCAGCCTCGCCCAGCTCGCTGCATGCGACCTCCGGTCGAGGCATCCATAGCGGTGTGCGCCATGGCGAGCTCGTCCCACCTCCATTTGGCATGGGAGCCAGCGTGGGTAGGGCCGGCGGTTCGCGTCGGCGGTGGACGGTGATGATGGGCGGTGCCTCGACGAGGCAAAGGAGCTAGCGTCGCTAGCGGCGGTGGGCAAGCGCTCCGAATAGAGAGAGGAAGAGAGATTGTTGCTCGCGGCACCGCGGTCCGCGAGAGGGAGGAGGCGGCAGCGTGCCGGGCGGGGGCGTGGGGGTGAGGAGCCTAGGCAACATGGTGAGGTGGGCGCGAGGGTGAGGTGATTGGGCGGTACACCAACATGGTGGCCGGCCGAGCTTTATGAGCTCACAACCAGCTACGCGACGACTATAGCGAGGGCTCGACACGGATGGCCGGATGCAGAACCGAATGGAGGGCAAGTGGAGGAACCGTAACACCATAGATCGTTAGAAGTCCGTAGTAGTTGTGGATTGGACCCAAGTGACCCATGAAGTGAAGGGAGGTGAAATTAATCCTATATTGAAAATTTTGGTGGGTGATGGTCAGCATATAACCTCCATTCCAACCATAGCACCACCGGGTTAACCCTTTTACATGAAGCGAAACTATTGTTAGTGTGGTGCTATGAATAAATGCATGTGCCCGCCCCCATGGTGTAGGGCTGGACGGTAAGCGGACTTTGGACGTGGGACGTTACAGCAGTATCGGAGCATAACCTCTTACCGCATGTGCGCTTGCATGTCGTGCCCGTGGAGGGGTCATGTCATTGCCTTGCACCGAGAGGAGATCTTGAGTATCCGCTGCCGGTTATTATAAATGGTATGTTCTTGAGGGCGTTAGCCCTTAAGGGGGTTGAATGTAACAACCGAGCCCATTAGAAGCTTGTAGTAGTTGTGGATTAGGACCAAGTGGCCTATGAAGTGATGTGGATGTAGGATTAATCCTACATTGAAAATTTAGGTGGGTGAGGGTGAGCATATAATCCTTACTAGTTGATAACCTCACGCATTGCAGCGGGACTAAAAGATATTAACTTTAAAATTATAATCTTGAACTAATTGTGTTAATCTCTAACATCCATTCTTTATCTAAATGGTTGAAATTAATTATAATTTCTTTATCTAAATGGTTGAAATTAATTATGATGACGTGGCGCAACATGGATTGAGAGAAATAGTCATTATGACGTATTAGTGGGCATCTTTTATATATAAGTGGATTCTAATCTACAGTACCATCAGATTAACCCTTTTACATGAAGCGATGCCGAAATGCTTGTATCCGACCGTGCTTCATCACCAACCCAACGGCGTGTGCACAAAAGCTGGAGCATGCGGGTCATCAGGGCAATTACACTAGAAATATATAGTGATGGCCGGCCGGTGGTTCACGAGAATCACTTGCACTAAGGTCGGTCTCGATGGAGAGTGTCATCACACGGTTACCAAAAAGATTTTTTAAGAACCGTGCCAGTAGAGGGTCATGGTGATGAAACTTATCTCTCATCCCATGACACTCTCCCTCTTCTCTCTCATACCATGTCAGCAAATTTAATGCTCATGACACTACCATGACACTCCCATTAAGATTGGCCTAATTATGGGGCCGGAGGTTGGGTATAGATGAAATGAATCCTTTCGTTGAGATAACAAACCCATACAGTTCCTGGCCAGTAACATCGAGCACCGTGTACTGTGTACAGTAACATCGAGTCCCCAACCCATTACACAGTGCCCCATCTTGTCGTGTACTTGTGGCGTCCGCCTGCTCCGTATCTCATCTTTCATACTTCTCCCTTACTAAATTGTTGTCGTCGTTGACTTATTTATTATGGTTGACTATTTGTCTTATTAAAAAAATTAACAAATATCATATATTTGGTTGGAATGTGTTTTATCACTAAAGAAACTTGAAATATAGCATATAACTTTTTGTGTTTGATTTTTTTTTACAAAACGAATGGTCAAACGTCACGAAAAAGTGAATGACGATAACAATTTAGTAAAGGAGGGAGTATCTTTTTCCTCCCTTTCTACAATTCTTTCTCCTTACCACGCACTAGCACCGATCAGAGTCGGACGGAACGAAATTCGTGGAAACACCCTCTAGGTGATGCTGACGACAGCCCGGGAGATACTTCGATACCGAAGTATCTCCCGGGCTGTCGTCAGCACCACCTATTAGCCAACCAAACGGTGTGTGCACAAAAGCTGGAGCATGCGGGTCATCAGGGCCCCATCTTGTCGTGTACTGTGGCGTCCGCCTGCTCTGTATCTCATCTTTCATACTCCTCCCTTACTAAATTGTTGTCGACGTTGACTTATTTATTATGGTTGACTATTTGTCTTATTAAAAAAATTTAACAAATATCATATATTTGGTTGGAATGTGTTTTATCACTAAAGAAACTTGAAATATAGCATATAACTTTTTGTGTTTGATTTTTTTACAAAACGAATGGTCAAACGTCACGAAAAAGTGAATGCCGATAACAATTTAGTAAAGGAGGGAGTATCTTTTTCCTCCCTTTCTATAATTCTTTCTTCTTACCACGCACTAGCACCAGTCAGGTCAGACGGAACGAAATTCGTGGAAATACCCTCTAGGTGATGCTGACGACAGCCCGGGAGATACTTCGATACTCATCAATCGATTGAAGTATCTCCCGGACTGTCGTCAGCACCACCTATTAGCCAACCAAACGGTGTGTGCACAAAAGCTGGAGCATGCGGGTCATCAGGGCAATTACACTAGACATAGTGATGGCCGGCAAGCGGTTCACGAGAATCACTTGCACTAATCATGGGGCCACCAGTCCGGCCAGAGGTTTGTGCACAAAAGCTGGAGCATTCAGGTCATCAGGGCAATTACACTAGACATATATAGTGATGGCCGGCCAGCGGTTCACGAGAATCACTTGCACTAATCATGGGGCCAGTCCGGCCAGAGGTTGGGTATAAAAATAATTCGATCATGCCTGTAAAGGATGTAGCATCACGTGTTGTACTTTTACAATCAAATCCCCGCCATCAGCATTTCCTTTATACACTCACTCCTTTTCGGCTAATAAAAGGTAGCATGACTCAATTCTTCCTCGGTAACAGTATTAGGATTGGAAGTTATCAGGATGTGAGAACATAGAAACTCATGACTATCAAGTGCTTCATTACTCAGTCGAACTCATGATGATTGGCGTCAGTCCGCAATTGTCAATGACTGTGTATCACGTTATAGTTCATCACGCTGTCCTCTTCGAAACAATGTTTTTCAGTCTATGCTAGTATCAGAGGTAACTAGTATGGAACTCATACTAGCCGTCCAAGCGATGTGTTGTTTGTGTTCTCATCGTAGCTGCCATCAACAAAGCAGCAAGTGAATCCCTAATCAACAAAGCTTCAGTTTCATTAGTCCTCACCATGCGAGAGAAACTAGGCTTCTGATTGTAGGACAAAGGCAACGTTCCCCATGTGAGAGACGTGGTGAACTGCAGAATTTGGACCCTATTTTCGTTTGAGCATGCAGCATGTACTGGGTGCAGTAAAATCGAGTCCCCAACCGTTTACAACGCCACCAAGCTCAGGCCAGTGGACCATCTGGCCATCCCCTGTCATGTACCGTCAAACGTCCGCCTCTGCTTGCTCTGCTTCTCGTCTTTCATGTGGTTCTTCTTCCTGCTCTACACTTCTCGCTCTTTGCCACACACTTGCACCAATCAAGACCATTAGAGCAAAGTCCATGTATGCAGCCTGCTGCGAAATTACCTTCCAGTTCCAGGTGACGCCTGCGACACAGCCCCTGGGGCACTGTAATTTATTTGGCAGCGGCGGACAAACAGGACATGAGGCGGAAACATGACGAACCAGTGTCTAAACTGCGGTAACAATTTTGAGAATGGTTGAAATTTGAATTTGTTTTCAGGTCCAAAATAATGGTCATTATTTTTTCCAAACTAATGGCCATTAGTTGAATCTAACGGTATAGATTAAATTTTAGAAGTTAATAACTAATGGCTATTAGTAAGAGTAATATTGTCAAAATAATATGATTATAATCCAAAATTTCATCATAACTAATAAGTTAGTCAATTTTTACATGAATTTATTATAAAATATTTATTTTAAATTTGATTAATCATCATCATCATTATTATAGTCAAGTTTTAGTGTATTTAACACAAGTTTGTATGATAAAAAATATTATTTTTAGTGCAATTACTAAACTACCTTTGAACTAATGGTCATTAGTTGAGGAAAAATAATGGCCATTATTTTGGACCTGAAAACCTCTCAATTTGAAGGCCCCAGCTTCAGTGCCATGAGTTCGCTCCCCATGTGCCCTCGTTCAACCCGGCAGACGCAAATGCACCCACAAACTACGCGTACGCCTGCATGCCCTTGACGCCGGCGAGATAGCCGGTCAGGTACCCTAAGCTTAAGCAGCTATTGTCCTGGCTCCCGGGTTCGACGTAGCAAAAAATATAGAGTGCCTTCAATGTCGTGCATACGGGAAGCTAGTGATTGCCTTGTCTAGGAAGCTGGTGAAGGATAGTGGTAATTGTGGAGACGATCAAAAATGTGCTCGCCAAGATGAAGCCAATCATTTACATGGTACCATCTTCCTCATCGCCGATGGTTGGCTTCATTCTGTAGTGTGTGTCTTGGGATTGAAGGAAATTTCATTTCGAATAGATATAGGCATGGCCAAAAAAATCAATGATAACTGCCTAGCAAACACAATTTGGCACTCTACCTCACCAAGTGCAAAAGAGAATGTTGCTTTTTACCATCTGACTATGTGAATTAATATTAATCAGTTACTACATGAACTAAAATTACAGTGGTTTGCTTCAAACTTGATAGTTTTTCTATGTAATTTTCTTCTCTGATATCGAAGACACAACTTGTTTTTTCTGTATTGCAGGAGTAGAATCATTCTGTTCTGAAAGGCATATGATATTTTAATGACTTTAGTAGCACTCTTTATAATAGTTTTCTCCTATCATTGATTATCTGAATTTCTTATTTTAAATAGGTGGAAAGGAAAAAGAGAGTGGTAAAAGACTTTAAATTTTACTAAGGCACAGTAATATCCACTACCGGAAAACCATATTTCGCCACGGCGAAGCATATTGCCGTAGGTGGCCTACGGCGACCGGTCGATGGCGTCTTCATGTGATGGCGAAGCATCCTTCGCTGTGTGCCAAAGCTCCGGCACACGGCGACCACATGGAGAAATTGTGCAGTAAACGGCGAGAAAGTTAGATAGTTTTTATAATTCAAAGGGTCCTAGACCTTGACATGAAAGGTGAAAACTTATATATGCGGTCAGATAGTTTTTCTTTTCTCCCTTCTTTAGTGATCCGCTTTCTTAGGTCCTATACCCGAACATATATTTGTTTATAGGATGCAAAATATAAAACTATTTGTTTTTTAAGGGAAACCTGGCAAGTGCTCTGCCTTTTCATTAATTAAAAGGAGAAACCATGCTACATTGTCTTGATAGTCCCAAAAAGAGAGAAACAAAATGACGGAAATTAAATGAGGTACACAACAAAGGCTGATAAAACTCTGATTATGAATCAACTTTAATTTGGACTCTGAAAACTAATATTCATGTCGTATATTTATTGGTCTTAGTATGAGAAAAGAATAATGTCATTTGGGTTGGTCATTCACTACCACGATTTGGGTTGGTCATTCACTACCACAGTCCGCTACTGTAGTGGCGGGCTCCAAACGGCCCAGCGGCACGAGCCGAAGCGGCCCGCTGCTACAGTGCTGAGCTGGCCACCTGGCAAAGCTAACCGCTGCCATAGAGGCCTTATAGTGGCGGTTGGCTTTACCAACCACCGGTAAAAATTACATGTATTGTATCGGCGGTTCACGTTGTCAGCCGCCATTAAAAGGGCGTTTTTAGGGACGGTGGACAAGGTGCACCACCGGTACAAATAGCGTAGGTATAAATAGCCGCGTTCGGACAGCACAACGAGCTACTTCACTGTGGGTGGCCTGAAAAATCGGACAAAACTTGAAAAACACGGGCCGGGGGGGGGGGAGGTTTTGAATTCGTTTTTCTTGATAGATTTGTTCCCTAGGGTAAGGGGAATCTATCCGATCCCATGTATTTTTTCTTCCTATCATGTTGAAATCTAGTAGAATTTTGGCTTTGTAATTCTTTTTTAATTTTATTCATATTTTCTAGATTTGTAGAGCTATGGTTGATTTTTGTCCATTATATTTGTATCTTGAGTCTTTTCCATGGAGAAAAATTGTATCTCTAGGCTTCTCCATGGAGGAAAATTATATATCTAGGTTTCTCATGATAGAGGGAGAGCTAGGTTTCTCATGTTGAACTAATTATTATTTTTTATGTGTAGTGCTAGGGGTATGGATAAATCTTAGATGTATGAGGCGCCAAGAACAGAAAGTTATTTTCAGGACAAGTCAAGGCATTTGTCACGCAGGCCGCACAACATGCTAACCGAGAAGGAAGGCCCGAAGTACACTGTTTGTGTCGTGATTGCAAAAATGAGAAACTGTGGAAAGATACGGTTATAATCAATTCACACATAATAACGAGAGGTTTTGTTAAGGACTACATGAGGAGGACAAAGCATGCTGAATATGTGGTGGAGGGATTACCTGGGCAATCTGTTGATGTTGATGTTGACGATGACCTTGATATTCACGATCATGTGAATGTTGAAGATGAGGAGCCGGTTCGAGCCGAGGAAGTAACAGAACAGTCTTGTGATTTTGATGTTGAGGAAATGTTGTAGCACGTTGAACCGCAAGTGTTACTCAATGGAGGGACAACAAGAGAGCTGAGCAACTTTGCATCATTGGAGAAAGCATTGAAGGATCCACTGTACGAGGAATATAAGGGATGTGAAAAATGGTGTACTGTGCTACACACAATACTTGATATGATGAAATTAAAGGCCATCCATGGTTGGTCGGATGCTAGTTTCACGGATTTGTTGGAACTCCTTTCGGACATTCCGTCGAAGCCCAACTTGTTGCCAAAAAACACTTATTTTGCTAAGAAGCTCATAACCCCACTTTCATTGGGCGTGCAAAAGATTCATGCATGCCCAAATCACTGCATATTGTGTCGGAGGAGGGGGGTTACAAGGACGCCGTGAGATGCCCAAGATGCAAGCGTAGTCGGTACAAGTGCAAAGATGACTATGATGTAGACACATCAGTTGTTAGTGGAAAGAAGACCAACATGAATGTGAGGAAGAGGAAGAAAAGCATCACCGTCGATGACAGGGAACAAACGGAGATTTCTAGCTTGGTCATGTGGTACCTACCGGTTGTCAATGGGATCGGACGCTTGTTTGTCAACCCCAAGGATGATGAACCGATGATGTGGGATTCACGCTCCGAGGGACCCAAAGAAGCTTAGTCATCCAGCTGATGGACCTCGGTGGAAAAAGTTTGATTCTAACCATCTATAATTCTCTAAATTGACAAGGAACATACGGTTTGCTCTGAATACGGACGGGATGAATCCTCATGGTCAATTGAGGAACCCGCACAACACTTGGCCAGTGATACTATCAATATACAACCTTCCACCGTGGTTGTGTCACAAGAGAAAGTACTTACTGTTGACAATCCTCATATCTGGTCCGAAAGAATCTGGTAATGATATAGATGTGTTCTTGGAACCATTATTGGAAGACATGCCGAAACTGTGGTTAGAAGGGGTTAGTATATGAGATGAGTACCGGAGAGCGCCCTTCATGCTCAAAGCCATCATTATTGTGACGATAAGTGATTCCCCAACACTAAGGGCGCTATCAAGACAGCCCAAAGGAAAGTATGGTTGTTTTGTATGCGTTGATGATACATCCTATGTATACCTTCCATCATCCTAGAAGATAGTGCACACGCGAAACCGCCGATTCTTAGCACGAAACCACAGGTATCGCTTGTTGAAGAGACAGTTCGATGACACTATTGAGGAAGGCGAAGAACCTCGACGTTGGCATCTCCAGCCGCCGTTAATAAGGCCTTTTTAACGGTGGTTGGCAACTCCAACCGCCGTTAATAAGTCCTTTTTAATGGCGGTTGGTGATGTGCCACCGTTACAAACCTCCATTTACTACTGCGGAGGCGTAATGGCGGCGCGGCCTGCCTGCCACTGTAGGCCTATTTGGCCCGCCGCAACAGTGCTTCAGTGTGGTGGTGATTGCAGACATGTGAAATGATATATATTGCACATAGCTTTTGCATGGCAATGTATTTACTGTGGTGTTTTTGTCCCACACTAAGATATTTTCATCAGTTTTCATATGAAACTACTCTCATATTCATTTGGTTTATTTTCATTTCTACTTGATACCCTGCTTTGTGAGTTGTTCAGATATATGGACAATTGTGCTTCTACTTTACCCCTGGTTCCAACATCAATTGCTATTTTACCCCCGTTTTTCAACTTTTTTATTTTACCCTACGATTTCTTCAATAAGATAAAAATTACCCCAATTAGGCACTTGTTCACAGCGGCATGTTTCTCTCGGAACCGGTTCATCTGGCTGTGCTCCATCACTGGCTATTAAAACACCGTTGCCATGTTCACCAACCTGACGATGTGCGCAACGCTGGATCATACGGGTCATTGTAGGGATTATATGCCGGGAGCATCACTTGCCTGAATATGGGGCGGGAGGTTGGGTACAATCATAAGACGCTCGTGCTTATACAGGATGTGGCATCACTTATTGTACTTTACAAATAAATCACCGACATCAACACATGCTTTGTACACTCAATTTCGTCCAATAAAAGGTGCACATCTCGACTGTTCCTTGGTACTGGTATTAGGATTGGAAGCTATCAGGAAGTTATTAGAATGTGGAAGCATCTGGGTATGTCGTGCTTCACTCAGTCATGCTTGTCGTGAAGGGCATAGTTGTGAAATATTGTGTGCCACGTTATATTTCATCATGTTCTCCTCTTTGAAACACTGCTTTGAAACACTGTTTTTTAATCTACGCTACTGTCCGAGATGACTGGTATGGAACTCTTACTAGCCGTCAAGGCGATGTGCTATCTGTCCTCTGATCGCTGCCATGAATAAACCAGCAAGTGAGTCACCGATCATCAGAGCTTCAGTCTCACCATGCGGGTGAAACTTGACTTCTGCTTGTGGAGAAAGCCCATTCTCATGTGAAAGGCATGGTGAAATGCAGCATTAGGACCCTATTTTCCTTAATCATGTTACGTATTGGTCCTTCCTCATACAGTTATTAAATTTAGCACAAAACAAAAAAATGCAACATTACGTTCAGAGAGCAGCTCGCCAAGATCTTTAATCCAGGACAAATTGTCCTAGCATCATCATGAAAAAATGTTAGATGGATTGAAGTCTTCCTATGAACACTAGAATGCATTGCCAAATAATATTCTATACTATTATCATCACAAAAGTGTTCTTTGGCAAAGTAGCTCCTAAATAATATTCAGCTTTGGCTGGTAACAAAACGAAAATGCTTATTGCTCTCTACCAAAATATCCTAGCGTTTTATGGCACATTCATTCTGCACAAACTGTTTCCGCCAATGGCCTGCACTGGCTGAACAGGAACTGATGCCTTTAGCGAGGCCATATTCATTTAACCTATAATATTTTTGGTCCAGGCGCGAGGCACTCTCTACTGGCCAGATGTGGCACGACAGGCACGTAGTGCCAATTAAGGAATGGTGGGGGCTGCGTGCCAGTTCACGTCGAGAAACAGGGCCTGGACTCCTGCACTTTTGTGTCACAGAGGACGACGTTATCCTCAGTTACTTTGTCCGCAGATCATGACATGCATGTGCACAAACTGTGTACTCTGATTTTTTATGTATGTCTACGGGGACATCAATTAATTTCTTTGGTACAGGAAATACGTGTCAGAGGAATACCTTGCAAAATAACCTTTACATTTAGTAAGACTGCCAAGTGTTGCTCAATATTAATGGAAAATGTGACGGATAGCAAAGGCTGTGTTTGTAGTAGTGCTGAATAATACGTGCGAAACATCCAGGGTCTTCTTGTATAGCTATTCACATGCAGCTCACGGGTATATGACGATGATCCTCGATTTTGTGGCCTCCTTGTATGTCATCCAATATTCAAACTGGAGCCAAGAATCCTTGTAGAGGAGGAAGTATATGATGATCCGGTACGTCCAGTCTCCTGGTCACATGGAAGATCTGAAGTCGTCCTAATATTCCGAATACCTCCTACTCCTAAACCTATTATTTACATGTATAATCACATATAGGTTCCCGAAAAAAAAAGAGGCCATATGTTAAGGAACGTGAGGAGTTTTTCGGTCCACAATACTTACAAGTAGTTTTAAAAAAAATACTTGCAAGTAGTTTGATTCAACGGTGAAGATTTGAGATCGGAAATACACAACTACTTGTAAGTATTTTACCATGTTAAGGGTATTATCGTCAAAGTGATAGATTTGTCATGATTAATTTTTATTTTCATGATAATATAAATAAAAATCAGTAATGTAATTAATCTTTGATGTTAATAATGTGTTCAATATTATTCTTACAATAAAGTTGTGGTTCATATATCTAAATTATATTTTATGAAAAATATAAATATGTTAATTATTAGTAAAATTATAAAAATACCCTTAAACTACTTGCAAGTATTTTTTCAAAACTACTTGCAAGTATTGTGGACCGAAAAACTTCTCAACGAACATTCATATCTCACATCTCTGCAATTGGGAAGAATAAAAAAGAAAAAGAACTAAAGGATATTGCCAGCACGATAAGAGGCGTGCCATCTTTATAGGCAATTTGAAGGTTTTACACTTCGGTAGAGGCCGGATAGTAATCCATTATCCAAAAAATATTTTGTAGGATAAAAAGGAGTGACTGTAAAAAACCAAAATTGCCCCTATGCACCTTAGAACTATGACTTTATAAAATTATGATTTGTTCGTGTGACAAATTAATTTAAAGTATAATAAGACGAAACACAAAAATATGATATTCTTTAGCAAATGTTGTCTTAGAAGTTTAGGTTACATTTGATTGAGATGTGGAGTAGGTGGGATGGAAACTGTAGTATTCAAATTGCTATGGTGTGTACAAGTATCAAGCTAGCAATGCATCAGAAAAAAACTGACATATAAATGTCACCGATGCAACAGGATGGCGGCGGTGCGAATTTAGAACAAGACTGAATAAGATCTCACAACTGGAATAAAGCCCTATAGTATCGGGCAAAAACACCCTATAGTATCGGGCAAATGGCCCGATATTAGATGGACGTTATTAAAAACGGTGGGATTACAATAGCGTTCTTTGTGCCCGATATTCGGGTAACAGAAAAAATAAAAAAAGAAAAATGGGCGGGCCGAGTCCAGCCCTAGCGGGCGACCCGCCTGTCGCCGGCCGCCCGCGCCCGCTCGCCGCGCCCACCCGCACCGCCCGCCGGCGCCGCCGCGCTCGCTCGCTCCGGATCTGCCGCCGGCCGAGGTGGGGAGGGCCGGCGACTGCCGTCCTCGTCGGATCCGGGCAGGCCGGGGTGGGGAGGGGCGGCGGATACGGGAGGGGCGCCGCACGAGCGGAAGGGGGGGGGGAGGAGATGGTTTGAGGCATCCCGAGAGCGGGACTTAGTCCAAGTGTATGAAACCCTAGTGAGTATATATACAAGTGGGCTGATGTGGGCTTCGAATTGGGCTAGGGTGCACAGTAATATTGGGCCCAATATGATGTCATCATACCCGCTATTATTGTTATTTTTTTCAATATCGGTCACCGATGATGTCACTGTGCCCGCTATTACTGGCCATTTTTAATATCGGTCGACGATGATGTCATCACCGCCCGCTATTACAGTGGAGCCTGCAATAGCGCTGGTCACGGTGACGTCGATGACCGTGCACTGTAATAGCGAAAATTTTCGTGCCCGCTATTACTGAAAAATAGAAGATGCTATTGCAGGCTTTTTTTTTAGTAGTGTCTATTCTTAGCCTCAAAATTCTTAGCCTGAGCATTCTTTGATTTTTTAGGCCTGAGGGCTGAAGGAAAAAAAAACAAAGATCACGCTATTTGTAGGTGTCAGACTGGATATGACATATCCTGTGTGAAGTGTGGTTCATAGCCCTCGCTGGCCGCTCCTCTCCACACTTTGAGCGCACCGTCGGAGCATGTGTATAACAACGAAAACAAATGGCATGCATAACCACTGTGGCCTTTGCTGGTACATCAAGGATGACACTGGAAGCTGTCAGTCCTTCACGCCCATGCCAGCACTCATGGATGAGATAGAATAGAACGTACTGAGAAAACGAGAGATCGGCTAAAGTCGTGAAATCCGAGTCAGCAAGTGTTATAAAGATATTCAAATGGAAATGGACGTGAAAGGCCAAGAATTTTTGGTAGAGGGCTGTGTAACAATTTTATTTTCTTACCAGCCAAAGCTGAATTCTTTGAGAGTCACTTTGCTAAGAGCGTTCGTCTGACAATGGTAGAAACACTTTACACCAGTCAGTTTTTCATTTTGAAGTGTACTAGTAGTTTTTTGTGCTTTACATTTTGAATCAACTTAGCTCAGTAATAAATTGAGCACTAGAATTCTGGCATGCCTAGTTATTTTTTTTGGACGTCAAATAGATGTAAGCTTCCTTGAACTTTTCATGTAATGGCTTGCAGCGTAGTGGCAACCTGGGCGATGCACGATAGCGCGAGCAAGGTTCGCTCGAAGCGGCAGAGAGGTGGGGGTCAGAAGAGGATGTGACGGCTGCCACGGGGACTGGACTGAAGTGTGTCGTTCGTCAGCTCGAGTGAAACTTGTCGGGGAAGCTCTGTGTATAAATCAACAGTGACAACATCACTAATGAGCAAATGAGCGGTAGAAATAATCCAGGCAATCAAAGTACCAAAAACCTCACATCGTTCAGATATGCAGAGATGTTATCACGTACACGAGCTGTAGTCTATAATTAAACCAATCTGGCTCACAATAAATTCAGAACAGAAATTGCTACGGTTTGCATTTTTTGTTCTCCTTCGATAAAAGAGAAAACATCACAGCAGGTTGCAGGCAATAAACTTGTCGGTTAGCCTTTTAAAATGACATGCAAGCGAAGGTAAATAATTCCACAACTACTACTGTTGTTGAATTGCGCAAATGGCTAATATCGATGTGTTCCATATATAGCAATTCTTGATCACTTGCTCCTGAATGCAGAAATCCATCACTCCTATAGCTCAGGACAACTCCTGCTACACCAACGACAAAACCAAGTGAACGTGCATGTCGGCCCTATCCTACAACTGAGTTTCCAATGTGAATGGGATGAGTCAGGAGCAGTTAACATAGATTTGCTATGAAGTATTGTTGTGAAATCTGAGAGCGAAGTAGTCTCAACTGAATCATGATACTTGCGGAGGAGTGGTGGGCTTGCGGTAGTAGTAGAACTTGTGTCAGTGGGTTTTGGAGCGTCTCTCGATCCATGAGTAGAGGATACCCCACCTAGCCAGTGGCCGGCCTTTCACACCTTCAGGACCCTTTGTAGTACCTTGGGGAGGATCCCAGACCTGGAGGAGCGGAAGCCAAAGGTATTACTTGAAGCCTTTGGCCATCATGCACTTGTGTCCGGAGTCACCTTCATCATCACTCAAGCTTCCAAATAGAGAGGTGTTGGTGGGAGTGATGCCAATGGTAAGTGAGGCAAGTCAACCCTTCTCATTGTCGGATTCCACTCTTGCCCAATGTGAGCTTCACCCCGGTGATGTCTTCTATGTTTCTTGTGACGCTTGTCATCCTTCATGCCTTGCTTGTTCCTGTAGTTCTCCGGACACTCCGCCATGAAGTGACCTTTGCCTCCACATATGTAACACTTGTTCATAGCTTTTCTTGATTTCCTCTTGTCATAATTCCTTCTCTTGTAACCGTCTTTCTTCAAGAACTTATTGAGCCTTTTAACCAAGAGAGCCATTTCATCATCACTATCATCATCGCTCTCTTCAACTACCTTCTTCTTATTCTCTTGTTCGTCATTCAGTGCCACATCATATTTCCATTTGCTTGCTCCATATGACTGGGGCAGTGAGCCGGTCTAACGTGGAGTGGTGGGCGGCGCAACTGCGGGCCTTGCTGAAATAGGTGTGTACGCCGGGGTTCTATGGGTTGATGTGCAGCTGTGGGAAGGGGCGGCAGTGCGAGGCATGGACGGGCAGGCTTGCCGAAGGCAGATGCGGCGGCGGCGCACAGCACTAGGCATGCGCGCATGGAATTGAGGGGAACGGCTCGGGGAGACGCGTGCTGGCGTGGAAAGGTAAGGTGGCGGTCTGGTCCGAACGAGAGAGGGGCGATGGCAGCATGACGGAGAACGGGGAAGAACGGGATTTGCGGCTTTTGGTGCTGGGGCGAGAGGGAGGAGGGAGGATGGTGAGGCGGAAACTTGCTCGATGGCTTCTCTAGGTAGCGGTGAGGCTAGCAGAGGTTCGGTGAGGTGGCTTTTATAGGGGGCAATGGCGAGCACGACCATAGTGAGGGTGTGGCCACGACGGCGGCTAGTGCGGGGTCCCGACAACGGGATGGGGCATGGTTTAGGTTTTTGAGGGGAGGTGAGCCATAACGTGCTCATGGCGACGCGGTCGGCTGCTTTGGCTGGCTGGGAGCGGAGGGGGTTAGGGGTATGGGCCGGGCGGACGCACTGCGAGGGGAAACGAAGAGAGAGTGGGGGGGCGCTCGTGCGAGGCGTCGTTGGGGTGCGAGCGAGGTTGGCGGCGCATGTGCACGGCACGAGGGCATTTACTGGAGTGGAGAGCGGGGACGGCGGTGGGGGACGGTCGACATGACGATAGGCAGCACACACACAGCGTGTGCGAGGTGGTAGAGAGGGGCGGGGCTGGTGGAACGGTTGGGCTCGACCGTCCTTGGGCTGGGGTAGAGGGACGAGGCTGGATCGGTAAGGGGAAAAGGGGGCGGCCCAATGGGGTTATTAGGTTTTTGTTTCTATTTTCCTTTCCTAGGTTTTCTCTTAACTCCAATTAAATCCCAATTATATCCAAATAAAAGAAAATAAATCATAGAAAATAAAAGGCAGTAAAATCCAAGGAAGGAGAAAATAAATCAATCATTTTGTCAATCCCTAAATTTTATATTTTTATAAATTTGTATGTTTTTGCTAGAAGTCTAATTTAGGTTTTAATCAGGGTATCACATCCTTGATTCCGGATACCTTGTCATACTCGGTGGAGTTAAGTGCATATACAATTGCACTAGCTGCTGCAGGGTTGCATTGAACGTTGGCTAAGTCTCATGCTATTGGATGGTCTCTATCTTCCCACATGAATCCATGCTCCAAGACTCTTGCAACCTAGGGACTCATGGATTCCAAAAACATCATCATCTTGCACTTCCAATGATTAAAGAAGTGGCCATCAAAGTAAGGTAGTCTACCCAATCCCGGTCCAATACATTCCACCTTGAGCTCCTCATAATCAAATGGGATATTGTTATATGACCTTGGAAATATATCATGTCCCACTTCCATTCTTCACATCATCTCCGGCTTGTGCATCTCTCTTGTCATTCTTTCCAAGCATTCCATCACTTTTTGTTTTCTTCCCTTTGCTTGTCACATCATCTTGTGCGACACTTGTGTCAACTGCTGCGGGAGGGACCCTTGTGGAAGAATACCTCAACCGGATGGATTTGTTGCAGGTGAAATTCTCACGTACTTGTTTCCTTATTTTGATTTGTCATCTTTGATCTTCAAGCGGTTAAGCTTTGCTGAAGATATCTGTTCCGATACCAACTGAAAGATCATTTAATTTAACAAATTAGTAACGCAGAAAAGATTGGCCGACTACAATGTCCGACTATAGTAGGATAATTTCCGATTACGACGATAATCCGACTAGAGTAGAACAATGTCCGACTGCCTCGAGTGGAAAACAGATCGGTCGTCGAAATGGACAATCTAGAGTAATTGAAGCTAGGACCAAGTATATATATTTCACACCTCAGCCAACTCAGCACTCAGCAGCCACCCAACCCAAACCGACCAGGGACGCCACCCATGACCACTGAATAAAAACCAGCTGATTAAAAACCAACCATGATTAATTATATGGTTTAATACACATTAATGACTCCTACAATTATGGGTCTTTTAGTGGCTATATATGTAATAGTCGTGATTTATTCCTGCTTGGTTCCCATCCAGCGATAGTACGGGTTCTATTCCATATTTCCATTGCCACGGTATTCCTTTCCAACATTTCCACTGCCGGCGGCAGGTTGCCTTCTACCTCTGATCGGCGGTGGCGGCGCGAGGTAGCCTTCGTTCTGCAATCCTGAATGGCACACGTTCTCTCCTCCCGTCAGAATTTGATCAATAAATGGCTTACAGAATCCGAGCATGTTTCCAGATGGTCGGATAATCATCTTGTTGACGATGCTGGTCGATCTGGGTACCAGATTATAGATCAAGTTCGCTGGAAATCTCAAGGCTGCTGGTGAGAGCTACCACAAACGCGAGGTGCACTATTTATGTCTACCGATCCTTTGTTTTCCTGATCCAATCCCCCATTTGTTCTGTGTCAGATCCTGATAAGAAGAACTAAGCCAGAAGAGCTTCACTGTCCATGGATGCGGACGGACAAGAGACCAATATTTGATCTGCATCGTGTAATCGTCCACTTGCTGCTGGAGGCGTTAGAACCAATCGGATTGAAAGAATAGGAAACAAAAGGTCCAGGATCCGCGCCGTCAATGTATGTACGTCAGTACCTGTTCATTGTTTCCGTATACACAGCACCCCTGGCAGCGTTTATTGATTTTCTTACCAGAAACAAAAATAGCTATTGAAGTTTAGAACGTCAATTAAACTAGGGCAGTCCAGGCATAACGCATATGCATATCACCTTTGGTTACCTTGCCTAAAGAGAGAGTCCACACACAGGATACATTCACGTCAATTAAATATGTATGGTCATTTTTTTTTAGTGGATGATTGTTAATCTACATGTATTTGGCTCATACCCAGCGATGGACCAAGCTGCAAAACCACTGTTGCCTTGAGGGCCGGGAACGGACACACAAGAGTGGTGCCTGCCGTCAATTAGACCATCTCAACTAACCAGAATTTTCAGCACAGGATGCAGTACATCATGTGTGGCTGAACATTTGGAAAGATCGATATATGCAGAGCAATCATGGCAAACAATGTGCAAAAAAATTAAGGACACTAATCAGGAGAATAGAATCAAGGATTATCCCAAAATTTGTGTTTTCCAATTTACGTAGCAAGGAAAGGTTCACTCCCAGAACCTTGTAATATTGTTTCATCTCGTATCTCCTATTAATGCTAATTTCCTCAATGAAACATCAACATCTATTTGCAGTGTCTCAGCTTCCATATTTTTTTTGGGTGTGGAGGGCTTCCATATGTATACGCCCAGCTGTAATACTAATTAGAAGTTTTAGTATAATCACACTTCTCCAATTTGATTGCTTTTGTGATGTGAACCGTATTTATAATTTGGTGCCATTGTATGAGTAAATACATGGTCAAACCATGTCCCACCTTGATTCCAAAGTGTAAAATCTCCCAATAAATATATGGAGAAATTTTGAATCATATATAGAAGGAAATACTAGATGCCAAAAGATTAGTGTGTTCCTGTAGTTTATCTTCTTGCCTATATAAAGCTTTGTGCCAAGAAGCGTCTTGGATGAAATTTATGAAAGTCATATGTTTTTTTTGTGATGTCAGTGGATAATATTTTATGATTGTGCAAGATAGTAGGCTAAATTCGAAATAAATGTTGTCTAGCTCTAATTATTCCAAATATTTGCCATCTGAATTATTTTTACTATATGGGCATGCATGTGGTCGTGTTAGCTCAGCAGCCATGATCTTCAGATATGTTGGTCGACCACAAAGTACCATGAAGAATTTTGTGATCACAGTTTGGTTGTTTTTTGAGCTCATCAGTTAGTATTTATGGCCATAATTTCACGGTTATACATACTTAGATTGTGTTTCGTCACATGGCACAATCATAAAATTCCCATTGAATTTATGATAAAAAAATAATTTGTGATCCAGGACATCTGTCTTTTAAGACAATACTACTTTTACGATTACACATACTCATATTGATTTTCAGCCCACGTCACGGTCATAAAATTCCCAATAAATTTATGATAGAAAAGAAATTTCTTTACGATGAAGGACATCTGTCTTATGAGGTAATACAATATTTGAGATTACATATAGTTAGGTAGCGTTTCGGGACATGACATAATCATAAAGTTCCGACCAAATTTGTGATTAGAAATTATTTAGGATCAAGGACATATGTGTTCTTAATTAATATCACTTTTACGATTATAAATTCTTGGATGGCGTTTTGGCATATGACACATAAAAGTCCCAATAATTATATGATAAAAATATTATTTGCAATCAAGGACATCTGTCTTATGAGTCAATACAATATTTACAGTTATATATAGTTGGATTGTGTTTCGTCAAATGGCATAATCTTAAAATTCTTAATATATTTGTGATAAAAAGTTATTTACAATCAAGGACATCTGTCTTTGAGTCAAAACAAAATATGCGATTATGTATACCAGGATTGTGTTTCGCATATGACATAATAATACAATTCGCAATGATTTTTTTATCATATTCACTCTGCCTTTTCCACCTGTGGAATACTAAAAGTAGTTTGGACCATGCCAATCAAGTGTGCTTAGGTGCTAATAAAATACATTAACATATATGTTATGTATCTAGTTACATGTCAAATGCTAAAACCAACTAACGTTTACCGTGCTAACTCAGATAAACACGTAACACTAGAGGGAGAAAAAACACACATGCACTATTTTGTACACAAAATATCTAGCTCCTAGAAAATAGTCCACTTTTCCCCCGTAATACGTGTGCACTTTTTAGCCGCAGGAAATGGTTCCATGCACGTATATACCTTCCATTATTTTAATGAAGACCAACCTCATTAGGTGACTAAATATTTGGGCTGATTAATATCCGGCAATCACCTGCGGAACCGGACAACAGTAGAAACCGGACACAGGAGACGAAAAAACGGTTGGTTTAAACACAATCTTGATGGCTGGCGCACAAGTAGATGCCACATAGGCACACTGGTGCTTATCTGGCTTGAGTGAGTGATTTATTATGTCACACCCTGGGTGTGATTTAGCGCTGCCCTATATATATATATATATATATATATATATATATATATGCAAGAAGGCAACAACAAAAGGAGAACTAGCTAGCAAGCCTCCTACACAAGTGAATCTAAGAAAAGGAGAGCTACAACATGCAAGGATAGCATTATAAGCAAGCACACATGCAGGAATTTGAATAACAAACTAAAGAGAGATAAGAAGAGACACGATTTTTCACCAAATTTCGGCTCCACCAAGGAGCCTTCGTCTCCATTGAGGGATCCACAAAGGACCGGGTCTCTTTCAACCTTAAACCTCTCCAATCTGCCACCAAGGCAAGGCTTGAAATCCGCTAATCGTTCTCCACAAAGGGAGGGGAAATACAAAGAACCCGAGTCTCAACCACAAGCTTGGGAGCTGCATGGGTGAAACCTAACCGTCTAGGGGATGAATCCCCAAGAGTAAGAAACACACAAGCGTCGGCGATGAGGATGAACCAAGTGTTGTTGAGATGGGAATGAAGTTGATCAAATCTCCACAATCTTCTCACAAATCCACCAAGGATTGGAGTGGGGAACTAAGGGAGGAGAAGGGGAGTGCTCGGGTGAGTTGGGAATGTTTGTTTGAGTGATTGGACTTGCCAACCGGCCAAAGGAGGTGGAGATCTTATTTTATAGTTGTGGCTTGAAAGAGACGTTGGGCTCAATCTGTGTCGGACATTGTACGATTGGGTCGGACATTGTCTAACTACTCGATGTGTTTTGCTCTAGAGTCAAACAAAAACATCCGACGGTATCCGATAGTGTCCAATTAATTCTTGAGTCAGATATAATCCAAGGGAGTCTGACATTGTCCGACTCCTAGAGTTTCTAAGGTGGTGAGAAGCCCTCAGGAGTCAAATTAAAATATCTAAGAGGGTTGGAATTTTCTCGGGGTCGGACATTCTCCGACTCCGCACAGCTTTGCACAATGTGCACGTCTCTAGAGTCCAACTCGTGGAATTTTTGGATAGTGTCTTTGGCTCTAGAATCCGAATGCAATGTCCGATGGACTTGGACATTGTCCGACTCTTGGGAAGTGGAAAATGGATTTTTGAGTTCGTGAGAGAATTTTGAGCACTTGGTTTCCCATGCTTATTTCTTTTGTATCCCTCTTGATAGTATGTTGGTTCCTATACTCAAGATATAAATAAAAACTTTAACTCTTGCTCTTGAGCATAGATAGTCCTTTTTCCAATTTTTGTAACTTGGATAGCTCTTGACCACTTCCTTTTGTTTTTTCTGATCTCATATGAAATTCAAATATAAACTGCATACAAGCTCATTTGAAACATTATTCCTTTTTAATTGTATTGATGCCAATCGCTCAAAACCATAATTAGGGGCTCATATGCACTTTCACAAAGGATCCATAGGAGTCTAACCTTAGAGACAAGCTCAATGGCCCAAATCTCGAGAACGACTCCGTCGCCGGTTACGCGAAGTCAAGAATCTCAACTACTATGTAATATAGCAATACCAGGCAAGCTCTAACTATCCCTTGACCATATTGATCCTACTTGCATAAATTAGAACCTACTTATGGCCTATTCTATAATTCATACTCTCTTAAGTTCTATTAGGGCTTGCATTATTACCCAATTGTTACCTGGTAATTTCGTTGTTGTTACCATAAGCCCTCCTTGCTTGCATACCCAAATACACCATAACCCCAAATACTCCGATATTAGATGCCTAATGTCCGTGAGATGTTTCTTAGCGTAGTGCACATAGGAACCCCGCGATGATGCTCATCGTCGCACCTTTATTAATTAAATTTACTTTATAAAATTAGATGTGTATGTGAGGATTTGGTGTGTGAGTTAATGGGCGGGAAATGGAAACAATGATTGATAGGAAATGTGAGATGGTGAGAGTGGTTGTGGGTGAGGCTCGACCGTGTTTCATGGGTTGAAACAACGTGGGATCCACTTGTCGTGGATGAGCGCTTGCCCTGCCATATAAGGATGTGTTCTTTTGACCTCAACTTAATGATGTTTTGTACAACCATGGAAACCGTATTGGGGGGACCAACCCTCTGCTCGTATGGTAGGTCCGCGGATCGCATGGCCCCGATAAGTCCATGGCATGGCATGCTCCCGATCATTCGTGGACGGGTTCGTACCGGGCGTTCCGGGATAGTTGGACGTTATGTCGCTCCCTCGCAAGGAGAGCATAGCTTATGGTTAGAATGCACAACCTCTATAGAGTGTAAAACCTATCTCGATAGTCCGTGGTCACTAGTATGACTCATTAGGATCCGGGCTCACTAGATTAGTGTTACTATAATCCTTGACGAGAGATTAGGTGATAGTTGATTGGATAGTAGATGTTGATGATGGTACTAGCTGGTGAGCCAGGAGTCCTTTATGATCGACGGGTCACATGGCTCAACCTACAATATGGGAACTAGCAGGATTAAAGAGAATCTCCCCTAGGGCCAAACCACTAAAATATTGATTAGTTATTTTCCCCTCCTTGATACCTATTCTTAGTGAAGCTACATTGTTTAGCCACTTCTGCAAACACTAACCCCATACCACATCCTTGCTACGGCGTTCATCGCTTGATTATACCCCACCGGAGGAGACCGACAGGTTGCCATGATCACCGTCGCAGTCCCTTGTTAGAAACAGAGGCCGAGGGCTCCTGTCGGTATATTGGAAATGGGGGTTCCCATAACCGCCTATGGGTCGTGTCAGCCGGCCCATCTCCAGCAACTCCACTACCCGGCGGCCCGATATGGCCCAGCCAAGGTGAAGCTTATGAAGGAAATCATCCCATGGTCGGGCGGACACCGCCGGAAACCCTAGTGTGCCGCGCGGCGTGGGACGTGATCGCGAGCCCTGCGTGGGTGGTTGGGAGACTTAACTCCCTCACCTTGGCACCCGCGTGTGACGCCCGGCACCCGCACGGTTGTGAGACCGGGATGGCCCCGAGCAGGGACGCATGGAGAAACAACGTAACGGGTGAGGCTATTTACACCTTGTCTCGACAAAACGATGACAGGAGGGGTGGCCGTGTACGACACGTCCTGTCGTGCCCCCTCACATTGGACACACCACGTGGCACCCTGCCTCCGGCATCGCGAACTTCCATTCGTGTATCCCTCGCCGGATTCGGGCAACGACCAAGAGCATTAGGGTTACGTCACTATAGAGTGCCCCCTTGAGACTATAAAAGAGAGAGACCTGGCCATGTAGAGGTAGACTCATGCACATCTAGCAAACCCCGTAACACCATTGTAACACTTTCCAAGCTCAATAACACACCAGACAAATAGAACATAGGGGATTACAATTCACAGTGGCTCGAACCTCGATAAATCGTGTGTCACCGTGTGTTTCCTTTGGGATTTCCCTTTGATCCCTTAGTTCCCGATCCTCTCACAAAGGGCGGTCCGGCTGGCCCCCAATATTTGTTGGTGGGGTTCCCACACATCGACAAGTGTAACCTAGGTCGTAGCAGTCCACTCAGTATGTAAATAAGTTGGCCCCGGCATTTTTGTGTTCCACCACCGAGGCCCATTTTAGCTTGCTACTATAGAGCTCAAGTGTAGTCATGTCATTCCACTATGTTGCTGCCACTCACATCATTCCGTGTCACCTCCCCACCCCCGAAGACCGACTAGAAAGAGTAGGAATGGTGCATGTTGAAGCATGGCAACGCCAATGTGCGGGCCACCTTGGCCACAACCGTCAACCTCATCGCGTTATTGGTTCCGTCCTTGCTTGCCATCCGGACCAACGCGCTTGCTACAACCTCAAGTACGCATAACCGGCTACAGCGCATCGGGGTAAGACGTCACGGGGGCGGATGAACAACGTAACGAATGCAGGTTACCATCTTCTCTACCTTCCGTGTGCCACCCGGCACCAACCCTTTGTGAACCTTCTCGCTACCATAGAGAGGATGGGACCTTTAGGCGGGGCGGTGGCAATGGCGGACAACCACGTTCAACAAAGGGAAGCAAAGAAAAGTTGATGAGCGTGAGGGGGACGAGTTCGAGAGAACTATTTGTTGAAGAATGACGCGGGGGCATTGGGGAGTCCAGATGTTGCGTTTGAAGGTGGCAGGAGGACGGGAGCATGGTTGTCGCCGCGCAGAGGCGGGTAGGTCGCTGCCTGCTCTAGACTCCAAAGCTAACGACTCAATTGGCTAGAAGCTTCGCTCTCCGATAGGTAGAAGTAGGCTTGTTATGCATGGATGACTCGAGTTTGTGGACAGGGAATTTTTCCCAAAAATATAGTTAGTATCTAAAATATCATTTAAAAATCAATATTTACACTATCGGAAAAGAGCCCTGCAATAGCGGGCGTTTTGGCCCTGCAATAGCGGCCATTCCGGGCGCTATTACGCACACGTTATTGCAGGGTCCGACCAGCAATAGCGCCCACGGACGTCCGCTATTGCAGGAAACCCTTCAATAGCGGGTGTGGTGATGTCACCCGCCCGCTATTGCAGGAAATCCTACAATAGCGGGCAGCTGACATCAGCATGTCCGCTATTGAAGGGTCACCCTACAATAGCGGCCGGATGACATCACGACGGTCGATATTGCTGTGTGATCCTTCAATAACGGGCAGATGACATCACCGTGCCCGATTTTGCTGTGGTTTTGCCAAAAGCGAGCACGATGATGTCATCTCGCCCGATATTGTTATCCTAGACAGCAATATCGTCTAGTGACATCATCTTGTCCGATATTACTAGCATTTTCCGAACTGAAACAATTATTGCTATTTATTTTATTATCCAGGTGACAAATTCAAATATTTTTACAGAACTGAAAATACATTCACACTATATACGCAAGACCATAGAAATAATCATTAAAGCATTTATATGTACATACAACATAGTTGTCATTCATTTCACAATATTCACATACATATACATCATGTTTCTAATACATAGTATTCATCCATCAAAACACAACAAAATTACAATTTATCCGGCCACTTCGGCTCTAGTGCCTTCAATCTCTCGCTCCTCTGTCTTTGAATTTTGCACAATTGCATCTTGGTGGCCCTTTTGACCGTTGTAGCTATATAAGTCTTCATGCATTGCAACATCACTTAGAGGATCAAAATACTTGCCTCTTTCATTACAAAACTCACGAATCATGAAGCGGAGGAGTTTGGCTGCAATGAGCTTGAGCGTGCTTTCTTCTAAGTAGGAACCTGTTTTTGGCTTTTCATAGCGTTGCTGCCACAAATAAATTATGGAATTAATACATGTTTGTTAAGTAATATAAAACTAATATACTAATGCAAGAAAATACACACTAAATACTTACATCGTTCCATGGGGCCGGTTCTTCCGTAGGGAATGTAATATATTCCCCATTTCCGACGCTTATGTATTTGCACACATAGTAGCCACGAGATCACGGTCCCAGGACGCTGTTTTGAACACTTTACAAAACAAGAAAATGGTTAAGTTACTTTACAAATAGAGACATTAATTAATTGAATAAAAGAAATGACCATGATATGAGATAATAGTACCGGATAATGCGTTTTGTATCCAAGGTTGGTCCGTTTGGGATGAGGGTCACCACCAAGCTCGAGATAGTATTTATAGTCACTAATATAAAAAAGCAAATGAGCAACGAGCATAATGCAATCTATAAAAAATGATAGTTCATTGAATATCTGAAATTACCTATTAAGGGTGTCCATGAAATCCTTATACCTCTTAGGATCATAATCCAAAGAGTCAAACACCCAAACTCCCGCGAGTTTCGGATGTATCATGAAAGCAATCCAATGGTCACTATAAAATATGTCATTATGTTATTATCTAATTGAAATAATGATTTGCACAAGAAGTAGCAGGTTACGAAAACTTACTCAAAGTTATATGGAGCCATAATGCATCATCTCTCTTTCCATTCGTACATGCGTCTCCCAATGTAGGTTGCTATACATCTCCTTGCATCCTTAACCGCTTGGACATGTACTTGTTGCCTTCTGGCCTTGGTCACCTTCTTTCCGACCAACAGGGGATGATTATCGGTAATCTTTGGATTCATAGCGCTTTGGCTAATGGCGGTTGGGTTTAGATATCCGACTTCATCCGAGGCACCGAGTGATGACACATTACGAGCGATGAAAAAGGGTAGTCAGTTGAATTCATGTGCCATTTGCTTGGAAATATAATAAAGGTGGAAAACACTTACGGGCACCGGACGGTAACGAGAGTGACATCCATGCGTTGGAGACGGTACGAGCATGGATCTCCTCAAAAGGCACATTTAAGTCAAAATATCCCTCTTGTCCAAAAACCTCTCCAGGGATCCTTGCCGCGATAACTTGGACACCCTTACTACATGCATTTAAGTACCATGGATGAAAGTACTTAAATATCCATGGCTTCTTTTTCAATACATCTGCTGGTAGTAGTGGCATGCCATGCTTATAGATAGGGAAGTCTTCTTGTGTGAGATCCCAACCTCCTTCCGGGACGCCGGGAGGCGGAACGAGAACATGTGGGACCACTTCCTTATTCTCGCTCCTATATGCTGCCGCCACGCCTTTATGCCATGTTGCGACTGCATGCCAAGTCGGTAATATATCGATAACTCGTATACATAGTCGTGAATTCATAAGTACTACAAAAGTGTACTTACTTATTTCCGCGCTAGATAACTCCTTCCTCGGAGGCGGAGGTGGAACGAGGCTCGATCAAAGGTTCAGTGTTATTAGGCGGGGTGGACGAGCTACGAATCGCCCTAGCCCCTTTGTCACGTGGTGTCGCTGGAGCCGGAGTCGATGTTGTTCGAAGGAGAGCTGCCTCATTCCCAACATCCGGACGAGGCGGCGTGGAGAAGCCATGTTCCGGAGGGATCTCGGTCCTCATGCGTCGGAGAAGGCCGAGGTGAAGGTAGTGGCTCAAAAGAAATCTCAGGGTCAACCGGTGCTTCTTGAGTAGGAGGAGGCGTAGGTGCAGGCGAAGAATGCGCTAGAAGAACGACGATCTCGCGTCGAAGCCAAAGGATGATATGATTAATCGCATCCTCGAGTGTCTCAATACCATCATCCTCCTCTGGATAATCAAGGTCACAAGCAAGATAGTTGTCCTGAACCTTGATAACTTGGACTCTAGCACACTCCTGCGGAATTGGTACATCGTTAAATGTACGTCCGGGGATCGCAATGCCCTCTCGCTACCTTGACGGTCTTCCCTCTCTTGCCGAGCGTCATGTGCAGCTCACAAGGTGTATTCTCCGTGATGTCATCCACGAGGTTACCTGGTGGCATCGAGCACGAGCCATGACTGCTTGGAGGCCGAGCATACGGACTTGGGTTGTCAATGTTGAGTTGAAATTCCGGTACCACGATAGGTTGGATGACAGACTTGAGGATTATTCTTCATGAATTCGTAGAAGTTTTTTACCCACCATTCATGATCGATACCCTGCTGCTCTCGTGGCCCACACCTACTACATTCTTCACTCGTGGCAGCAGACGACACTTCTTTCAATCGTGCCGGTGAAGAGACCCCACTTGTACGACCCCGATGTTCATTGGTCCCGATGGCAACAATCAACTCATCTCGTATGTGGATTGAGAGTACCTTCCTTCTGTTGGGCGGCTACTTGCTTTGCTTTTTGCAAGACTTCGGTAACCCCGAGCTTTTCGGCACCAGCTGCCCATCGGCAGTGGACTTTGAACGCCCAAGCACCCAATTTCGGGTTCGTTCACCGCATCCTTCTAACGGGTCCGGGATTCCAGCTTGTCGGCGTTGTTCTTTCATACTCCTCCATTTCTTCACTTTAGCCTTGTATCCTCCTGGTCCAAGATTAGGACGCAACTTGTTCTTTCTACTCAAGCTTTGGAAAATCTCGCTCTTCTTTTTAGCATCGTCGGAGGAGACTTTCTCGACGAACGAGTTCCAATCATTAGGCGTGATAAAACCGTACTTCGGAACGGTGTGAGACCTTTCTGGACAAACTTCGTATTAAGGGTTGTCCCGAATGTCCTTAGGCACCTCCCCATGGTTTTCATAGTAGCATTTTTGGCCCGCTCGGAGACTTCGGGTGGAAAAATGTAGGTTCTACTCAAGTTCTCCCATAACGTGTCCTTTTCACCGGTTGGCACGTCAAGCCAGCTGTCGTACTTAATGTTGATTGCGGTTCGGACTAATACACCGCAATCATTGCGCCGGTTCGCGTTGACGCCTTGAGGCTCAACCGGAGCCCCATCGTTGTCTAGTGCCGTAACAGCTTGAACGGCAGTATGCAGCTTGTTTGTATTTCTTTGTCCTTTGTTCCGTCTTTCTACGGTGGACGCCGTTGCAGCAGCGGCCTCCGACGATGTGGGAGGAGCATCTTCAAGAAATAAACGTCGAGCACTACGACGTGTTTCAACAACCTATTGAAAATATAGTTAGAGGACGTTTTAATTAAACAATAATTATTGTCCATGAAATATGATGTTGACGATGCGATACCTCATCATCTATGTCATCGTTTGGGTTGTAATCAGGGTCAGGTTGCTCAACCCGTTGCCTTTTACCGCAAGGAATCTCGAGAGGAGAAGGTTCCTCAAACGATGTTGAATGATCGGAACCGTTCTCCGATTCATGCGCCGACACGGGGCTCGAACAGGTTCAGCTTCTTTGCCTTGATCCATTGTTAAGCTTGCTAAAAGAAAAAAATAGATACGCATATTGTTAAGCTTCTTTACGTTGATAACACATAAGAATATCGCTACAAAAGTGTTTAAAAAGGCCGTCAATTAACGGCTCTCACTATTTAAAAAGGCCACCAATTATTGGCCGAGACAATTAAAAGAAAAAAAAAGAAAGAAGGGATAGCATCGGAATCATATAGTAGAGGAGGTAGACGAGATAGAAGGACATACAATGTAGAACAGTTTCATAAGAAAGGCAGGTGCACACTATGCAATGCATACCACAATTTATACGACCTCGGGATAGACAGGTCGGGATACTTGGGTATCCTCCGGAAAACCAAATATAATGTGCGATACACATCACAAAGGTAATCCGGAGAATACCCAAGCATCCGACCATGTCTACCCCAGGTCGTACGAGTTGCGGTATGTCTTGCATTTTATTGTACCAACCTTCCTAATGAAACACACCCTACATTCTACATTCTTCCACCCCATCTACCTCGTCTCCTATTAAAAGTCATCATCTCGCGTAAAGATGCTCTCGGTGTGGGTTGCCGAATCAACGGCCATCCAATGCTATCATTAAGTTCATCGACTCGTATGGCAACTTGTTTCCAACATCCGAGGATGCGGTCCATGCTGCCACGCTCATCTCACTTTACCCGCTTTCATCATCGAGCATGGCTAGACCAAGGAGAGAGACAGAGAGAGAGAGAGAGAGAGAAGAGAGGAAACAGATGAGAAAAGAAAGGAAAGACAGGATACAAAGGGAAAAAAGAGAAGAGAGGAGAGAAAAGAGAAAATAGTTTTTATTTTAGAAAAGTGATCTAGCCATGAGAGAGAGGAAGACAGGAGAAAAGAGAGGAAATGGAGGAAAGGGACGAAAGGGAGGGCTTATGAAAATATAGAGGAAGACAGAAGATATATAGAGGCAATATATAATATGAGGCCTCATAGGTCTACTATATATCATATGAGAAAAGACACATCACACAACCAGATTATCTGAAAATAATAGCTACATGATGACTTATAAAAAAAATAGCTACATGATGAACAACATGAGCAGGAAATAATGAGGTCACACATCTATCAGATCAGGCTGCTCATTTAAAAAAGCAAGCAGGAGCAATTCATCCGCTTCTGAGCTTACATTTAAAAAAGCAAGCGGGCAATTGTAAGCAAGCAGTAAACATGTTCGACAAATAGCAGGGCTACCAGGCAGTATATAGCAGAGCTACATGGCAAAATATAACATTGAACACTTTCGATAAATAGCAGGCTACCAGGCAGAATATAGCAGGGCTACCAGGCAAAATAAAAATGAGGGCCAATGCATAATCTGAACTCATACAAGTACCGAGGATGAGCTGTAGTGTTAAATAAGGTTCATAAATTACCAGGATTTTACCATGATCATACCGAATAAAAATGCAAGAGTTTACACCATTATAACTAGAAGTCAACATGATCAAGACTTAAGAGGATAAGGATCATGCCCAAGGCAAAATATAGCAGGGCGACCAGGCAAAATATAGCACCGAACATGTTTGATAAATGGCACCGAATGTCGGGGGAAAAGATTAGCGCTGCCACGTGGCAGCGTCCGTACCTACCTAACAGAAGGTTAGCGCAACCACGTTATCTCCAGGGGCTGGCCCACGCTCGTACGGACCGACCAGGAAACGACCCCAACGGATTACTCAAGGGTGTCCGCCTCGCGCGGCCTTAACGCCCGGGTCGAGGGATTCCGCCTCGCCCGACCTTGGTGTCCTGGTCGAAGGGCTCCGTCCCGCACGACCTTGGCGTCCCTCGCGCTCGACCTCGTGAATCGACCACCAACCGCATTCAATGCCAACCGCCCCGGCGCCCACGTGGGCTCGGACCGGGAATCATTGGAGAGGAGCCCGAGCCCATCCCTCCTGCCGCCACCTGCTCCCGTCAAGGCACGCCGATGGGACGTCCCGTTCTCGTTGAATGGCAGGAGTTGGCGTGGACCGCGGGTTCCGAGAGGAGTCGCTGCCCGGTAATGTACGGACGTACGATTCCCCGACGCACCCGTCGAACAGGTGTAGCTCAAGATCGAGCTCGAGCAAGCGCCCCGTCCCGCACGACTTCTCCCTCCAAGCTTGACTAGGGAAAGCAATCACTCCCGTACCTCGACCATATCCGAAGCATCATCACGACCGACAGGGAAGGACAGGTATGGCATGTCTAAATCCAACCACCCCGTGAACAGCGTCACCCGTGGCTCCCCTCGATTGCGGAACACTCTACCCCGACGCCCGTTGCTACGGGAGCGACACGACCGCCCGACCAACCCCGACGGAACGTACAACAAGGAAGCTGATTGGAGATATCCGAAGCTCGACCACCCCCTTTCTCCTCTATCTCTCTCCTGTAACTCGGGCCCCACCCCTATGACTATAAAGGGGTGTGACTCTTCTACGCACGGACAGCACAACTCCGCACACACGCACTCTAGCACGGGACTTGGAGCACGCTCCTCTCCCATCACATCCGTATTCGCATTTCCATCTTGGCGCAAGGAACACGACGCCGTGAGACCCCCCACCGCCGGACGTAGGGAGCTTTCCCGAACCAGCCTAAAACCTTTCGTGTCTTCCCTTGTGCACCATCCGGCCAAAAACGCGCAACCCCGGGACAAATTCTACCGCCGGTGGTTCGAACACCGACAGCTTGGCGCGCCGGAAGGGGCCGTTGCGCATTTTTGTCATGCTTTTTCCTGCCCACATGGCGCGGATGGTTGATTCCGAACCTTCGTTCGGGCTCCCGGCACGACCGTGCGCTTTGGGAGCCTCGATTTCGTAGCTACCTCCGGCGGACGCCGGCACGCGCCGAGCCGCCAGCGACCGCAGCCCGGGTGGCGACCCGCGCCACCGCGAACGTGATGCATCTCGGCGCCCTCCCGGGAGCGGCAAATCCGGAGGAGACGGAGTTTGTAGGGATGGTGATCCATCCCTTCGAATCCCTCTTCGACCTCCTCGACGCCGGGGAGGAGAAAGATTCGACCGGGGCAGCAGCGATGAGGCTCACGGCCCTGCTCGCGAATGCAACGTGGTACACGCCGGAGCAGCGGGCGTCCGGAGTGCCGGAGGGCCAGCCGAGCCGGGGCCCGGCGCCACCGGGACCCTCGCGGCTCAACGCGCGCACACCGCGCCTCCGGGAGGCGACGACCTTCGGACTCGCCTCCGGTGCTAGGCGCCCGGAGCTGGAGGAGGATCGCCGTGGCCTCGACGAGGAGACCGCGGCGGTAGAACGGGAGTTGCGGTAGCAGCTTCAGCACGAGGGTGCAACGCGCGCCTCGGGGCTCGCCACGTCTAACAGCAGATCGCCGACGACGCCGGGGCCGAGACCCAGCACTTCCGCGCGCCGGGCAAAACGTGGCTGCGGCAGCCGCGTTGCTGAAAACCCTCCCTGTACAGCCGACTCCCGAGCGCAGCGGGCGCAGAGAGAGATGGCCGCGCTCCTCGCCAAGGCGGCGGAGCAACACGCGGAAAGTTCGCAGCGACGCGCCGCGCCGTCGGTCGAGCACGCTAGGACCGGGCGGCGCGACTCCCGTGCAGGGGTATCGGTGCACACCTCCGTGCGGCAGCACGCGCGACCGGGCCAGCCCGAGCCTAGGCGGTCGGTGCACTCCCGCATCGGAGCCGCTCGAGACGCGCGCTTGACCCCGGACGCCCGACGTCGCGCTCAGGACGACAGAGGCCCACGCCTCGTCCGAAACCCCCGCCGCGGAGGTCGGGGCGACATCGAGCATGATCGGAGCCGGAGCCCCGACCCTCCGGGTCCGAGGGTCTTCGGCTCCGCGATCGGGGAGCGACCTTCCCTCCACGCTTCCGTCCCCCGACGACGGTGGCCAAATACGCAGGGAGTCGAACCCCTCCCTCCGGCTAGAGGACTACCGGCCGGCATGCCGGCCGGCGGCGCGACCGATGATCTCGCCATCATTCGAAATCTCCCGCTGTACCTCGCCGACTCGGCGAGAACCCGGCTCGAGCATCCGCCCGCGGACCGGATACGATCGTGGGGCGACCTGCGAGAAGTTTTCGTGGGAAACTTCCAAGCCACGTGCGCTCGCCCGGTAACACTTGGGAGTTGAAGAACCGCCGGCGAAGCCGAACGAGCGGCTCCGGACTACATCCGGCGCTTTTCCGGCGCCGCAACGAGCTGCCCCATGTCGTGGACGCGGATGTCATTGGAGCCTTCCTCTCCGGAACGAATCGCGAGGCTCGGTCCACGAGCCGGGCGAAGCTGCTCGCGAACGGCTCGGGAACTCCTCGGATATCGCTACGAGCCACGCCTCGTGCAAGGTGGCGCCGGAGCCCTCCTCCACCGCGACCTCCCCGTGAAAGGGAAGGGCAAGAGGACCGATGGCAATGCGGGCGGGGGCCTTCCGGCTCCAAGCCCAACAAAAAGAATAAGTCGCGGCCGACCGACGGCCACATGGTAGCCGCGACCGACAAGAAGGGCGCGAAGCAGCCCAACAAAACCCCCGGACCACTTCGAGAAGAAGTGGAACGGGCCATGCCCCAACCACGAGTTTCCGGTCAAGCACTCGATGCGGGACTCGCTCGTTGATGAAGAAGTTCATAACGCAAGCATGGGCGGAAGGCACGCCCGCAAGCATGACCAGAAGGGGAAAGCCGGGGTCGAAGGCGACGCCGGCGAGGAGAACGAGGAGGGCTTCCCTCGAGCGGAGGGTTGCCTTATGATCTTCGCGAGCTCCGACGCTCGTCCGTGTCGACGCTCCGTCAAGCTCGAGCGCCGCGAGGTCTTTGCCGCGGAGCCCGCAACCCCGGCTTACCTCAAGTGGTCGGAACTCCCGATCACGTTCGATCGCGCCGATCACCCGGCGCGAGTCCCGCGGCCGGGTCGATACCCGCTCGTGGTCGACCCCATCGTCGCCAAGACACGCCTCTCCAAGGTGTTGATGGACGGGGCAGCGGCCTCGACATCCCGTACGCCGACGTCCCGGATGCTATGGGCGTCGAGCGCTCGCAAATTCGTCCGAACGGCTCACCATTCCATGGCGTCGTGCCGGAACGCAAGCCGTTCCCATCGGGCGGATCGACTCGCTCGTCACGTTCGGGACTCCTTCGAACTTTCGAACGGAGACCCTCACTTTCGAGGTGGTAGAATTCCCGTGGGTCTACCATGCTATCCTTGGGCGGCCATGCTACGCGAAGTTCATGGCCGTCCCGAACTATGTCTACCCGAAGCTCAAAATGCCCGGGCCGAAGGGAGTTATCATTGTGGGTGCGTCTTTCCAAGCACGCCTACCGGTGCGATGTCGACAATCGCGACCTGGCCTCGACGCACTTGGCCTCCACCACCGAGCCGGCGGTCATTAGGGAGCAGGTGGTCGAAGACCCGCCGCAGCCGAGCCGCAAGGCGGCTTCCTTCGAGCCGGCGGAAGGAACCAAGGAGGTCGCCCTCGACCTCGATGGGGACGAGAAGAAAACGGTGTGTATCGGCACCTCTCTCTCTCCCAAATAGGAAAGCGCGCTCGTCGACTTCCTCCGCGCGAACGCCGACGTCTTCGCGTGGAAACCCTCGGACATGCCGGAATCCCGAGGGAAGAAGCCGAGCACTCCTTGCACATCGGGCCGGGCTCCAAGCCGGTGAAACATCGCATGCGCCGCTTCGACGAGGAGAAGCGCAAGGCGATCGGGGAGGAGATCGCGAAGCTTCGGCGGCCGGGTTTATCAAGGAGGTGTACCACCCCGAGTGGTTGGCTAATCCTGTTCTTGTACGGAAAAAGAATGGGAAATGGAGAATGTGCGTTGACTATACTAGCTCGAATAAGGCTTGTCCTAAGGACCCTTTTCCTTTGCCGCGCATTGACCAAATAGTCGACTCGACCTCCGGGTGCGAAACCCTCCGCTTTCTAGACGCGTACTCCGGGTACCATCGGATAGCGCTCGACGAGGCCGACCAACTCGCTACCTCCTTCATCACGCCCTTCGGCTCGTATCGTTACACGACGATGCCGTTTGGGCTCAAGAACGCCGGTGCCACCTACCGGAGGTTCATTCAAAAATGCTTCGACTATCTCATCGGAGATATCGTCGAAGCCTACGTGGACGACATCGTCGTCAAATCCAAAAAGGCCGACCAGCTCGTGGTCGACCTCGAACGTGTTTGCCAAGCTGCGTGAGAACGGCGTTAAGCTCAACCCCGAGAAATGCGTCTTCGGGGTCCCTCGAGGGATGTTATTGGGATTCTTCGTTTCGGAGCGAGGCATCGAGGCTTACCCGGAGAAGATCACCGCCATCGAGCGCATGGGTCCGATCCGGAACATCAAAGGGGTGCAACGGCTCACGGGATGCCCGGCGGCGCTGAGCCGTTTCATCTCGCGGCTTGGAGAAAGAGCATTACCGCTCTACAAGCTCCTCAAGAAGTTCGAGCGCTTCGAGTGGACCCGAGGAGGTCGTGCTCGACGAGGTGGAGCGCATCCTCGGCTAACCCTCCGGTCTTGACTCCCCCACTCCCGGGGGAGCAACTCTTGCTCTACGTCGCGGCAACCACACGAGTCGTCGCCGCCGCCGTCGTGGTCGAGCGCGAGGAAGAGGGCCACACGCTCAAAGTACGGCGCCCCGTCTACTACGTTAGTGAAGTGCTCTCCGACTCGAAGACTCGATATCCGCAAGTGCTCAAGATCCTCTACGCCCGATGGTCGCCGGACGCAAGTTACGCCACTACTTCGACTCGCACTCGATAACCGTGGTGAGCTCTTTCCCTCTCGCGCGACATTATTGAGAACGAGGAGTCCGCGGGCAAGGTCGCCAAGTGGGCCCTTGAGCTGATGGGTCACGCATCACTTACTCGCCTCGGACGGCAATAAAGTCCCGAGTATTGGTCGACTTCATCGCGGAATGGACGGAGACCCAGCTGCTACCGGCGCCGGTAGGTCAAGAGTACTCGGGTTATGTACTTCGATGGGTCGTTGATGCGCCGAGGAGCCGGCGTCGGACTCGTCTTTGTCTCCCCCGGGGATACACATGAGGTACGCTATCGGGTTACATTTTCCGGCTTCGAATAATGTGGCCGAATACGAGGCCGTGGTGAATGGCCCGAAGATCGCCATTGAGCTCCGGATCCGACGACTCGAGGTCCGCGGGGACTCCCAACTCGTCGTCGACCAAGTCATGAAAGAGTCGAGCCGTCGGAATGACACGCCGACGCTCTATCATCAAGATGTGCGAAAGCTCGAGGAGAAGTTCAATGGGCTTGAGCTTAAGCACATCCCCCGACGACTTAACGAGGCGGCGGACTCGCTCGCCAAGATAGCGTCTAGTCGGGAGCCGGTCCCGACGGGCATCTTTGCCCACGATCAGCTCCAACCGTCGGTGCGACCTCCCACCACTCCTAGCGGTGAGGAAAAATCGGTCGAGGTGGGTCCGGAGGCTTCCCCGGCGCTAACCTCGACTCGAGGCAACACCCGAGCCAGGACGAGGCCTCGGGGCCGGGCCTCCACGAGCGGCTGCGGAAGTCATGGAGATCGACGCGCCGGCGGGTTCCGCGCCACCGCCAGCCTGATTGGAGAACACCGTACATCGAGTACCTCCTCCACGGCAAGCTCCCGTCCAACCGGACCGAGGCGAAACGCCCGCATAGGCGCTCTAAGTCATTCGTCTTGGTCGACGGCGAGCTTTACAAACGCAGCGTGTCGAGGATCTTGCGGCGATGCATCCCGATCGCGGAAGGCGTGCGACTCCTCGACGACATACACGCGGGCGTCTGCGGTCATGGCTTCTACGGCCAACCGCCGTGGCGGATGCGACTCGCATCGTCCGCCAATGCAAGGGTTGCCGCACTTTGCTCGACAGTATGCACCAGCCTGCCCGGGCCCTCCAAACTATACCCGTCACTTGGCCCTTCGCGGTCCGGGGTCTAGACTTGGTCGGTCCTCCGAAAAAGCGCCGGGGCTTCACCCACTTGCTCGTCGCGGTCGACAAGTTCACGAAGTGGATCGAAGCTCGAGCAATCTGCAAGATCCGTTCCGAGGAGGCGGTCGAATTCTTCCTCGACATTGTCCATCGTTTTGGCGTTCCCAACTCGATCATCACGGACAATGGCACGCAGTTCACGGGGAAGATGTTCCTTGCGTTCTGCGATGACTATCACATTCGAGTGGATTGGGCAGCCGTGGCTCACCCCGAGACCAATGGGCAGGTCGAGCGGGCCAACGGCATGATCCCGCAAGGGCTCAAGCCGCGCATTTATGACCGCTCGAAACGTTTCAGCGGTCATTGGGCAGCCGAACTGCCGGCCGTCCTCCGGAGTCTTCGAACGACTCCAAGTCGAGCGACCGGCTACACGCCGTTCTTCATGGTCTACGGATCGAGGCGGTCCCGCCAACCGACCTCGACTACGGAGCCTCAAGGGTTCGCGCCTTCAACGAACAAGGGAACCGGACGACCCTCGAGGACGTAGCGGACCAGCTCGACGAAGCGCGCGATGCTACGCTTTTGCAATCGGCCAAGTACCAACAAGCGCTCCGGCGGTACCATGATCGCAACGTCAAGAGCCGAGCGTTCAACATCGGAGACATGGTGCTGTATAGGGTGCAAAGCAACAAGGATCGCCACAAGCTAACCCCTCCATGGGAAGGACCTTACATCGTGGCGCGAGTCATCGGGCCCGGCTCCTACAAGCTCAAGACGGTGGAAGGTCGAGAACTAACCAACGCCCGGAACATTGCGCAGCTACGTAAGTTCTATCCCTAGCCTCGCACTTGTTCCTTTATTCTTTAAGCGATCGCCCGCCAAGTACAGCGACCCTCGACCTCCGCCGCGAGGTCGAGCCTCGCTCGGGGCCGGAAAGCGGGCGAAACCACGATTTTTCGAAAACAAAAATCGCCTACACTTAGCTCTTTTTTCGCGAACAAATTTGCTAAGTCTCGTCCGGCCTTGAATTCGAATCTCGCCGACGACCAAAGTAAGCGCGAGCAAATGAACTCACAGCCTAAATTGGTCGGAAGGTCGAAGCTCGAGCACCGCAGCGGCCCTCGCGAACGCTCACCAAATACGACTAAGTTCAACGAGGCTCGTCGGCTCAAGCTTTGTGACTCAACGAGATAAGATGAAAGGGCCGAAACATACTCAAGTTCAACTTAAAACTGCTTGATAAAGAGCGAGACCTCGAAGGATCAAGCGCGGAACAATTTAATGAAACTTAAAGTTATTCACAAGCGGGGAACTACGCCCCTTTGTTCTTAACAAAACAAAAAATAGAAAACTAATCCCCTAAACTTTCTACGACTTGGGGATGGGCTCCTCCTCGAGCTTTGCAGCTAGAGCATCAACGGGAGCGCGTGTCTCGGCCTTCAGCAACTCCAGCTCGGCGCCGGCGAAGCCGGGGACGAGTCCGGTGCTAACGGCCCCGAAGTCGAGGTCTTCGTAATGGGACGCCGGCACCGTAAAGGTCGCGCGCACAACGGAGCGCCTAGCTCCTCGGACCACCGCGCCAATCTGCTCCGGCAGAGCAGCCTCGACGTTCCGCTCGGCCTCCACTTCGATAAACGTGCGGTCCAGGGCAGCATTGAGCTCCCTCCGCGACCCCTCCGCCGTAGCCGCCTCTGCTCCGCACCTGCAAAGAAAACGGAGCTTCAAGAACCCGGGCTCGAGTAGTCGAGAAAACGACTAAGGGACTCGATTAAGGTCGAAGAGGAAAGGCTCGGAACACCTACCCTCCTTCTCGGCCCGCTGCTCCCGGAGCTCGCGGAGATAACTAGACGCGGTCCGATGGGAGGCCTCCGCCACGGCCTCGTCCTTCCGCCTCGCCTCCCGCTCCGTTTGGAGCGCCGTGCTGACCTTCTCCGCCGCCAAGGCGGCCTCCTCGGCCTTGGCCAACGCCGCCGCGCGCCTCCTCTTTCGAGCGGTGCGCCTCCACGGCCTCGAGCTCCGCCGCCTCCTTCGCCGCCCGGAGAGCCTCCTCCCGGGCAAGTGCCCCCTCTAGGCCGGCACGAGCCTCGTCGGCCACCCGCATCGCCTACCCGGCCTCGGACTCGAGCCGGGCCAGGAACGCCCGCACGGCCGGCGTGAGCCCGGCCAAGAAATTTGACAACCTCCGATCCGTAGGCTGCCCCGGGGCACGGCCGGGCTCCGCCGGCGCATCTCCCGCCGCCGTCACCATGACGGTCGACTCGTCATCGACGTTCGTCCCCTCGACCTAGCGGCTCGCGCCGCCGAGGAGGTCAACGACTTGCGTAAAGTTGTGGGCGGCGCCCTCCTTCGCGGAGGCACCGTCCACTTGGGCGCGGGTGCGCTCTCGTCGGGCCCGCCTTCGCGGACGTGCTTGCCGGCGGCCACCGACGGGTCGACCACCGGCCGCGATGGCTCGTCGGCAGGTTCCGTAGGAACTTCGGTTGTCGGGGAGGGCTCCGCGGCACCTCCCTCACCGGGCGCAGCCGGTTTAAAGACATTGACATGCGCGTCCGCATGCCGTGAGACCGTCTCGCCGGTCGCAACGAGTTCGGAAACAACGACGAGCCATCCGCGCGTCCTTCGCCGGCCCGGGCCGCCCCGCCAACTTCTTGGGCTCGCAGCGTCTCCGCGCCGGAACCTTGCGCGGGCACCACGTCTTCGGAGGCGGTGGAGGGAGGACGTCGCGGATCTACGCCATCCGCCGTCTCCTTTCCGGGCGCCGCCGGCGTACGGTTGAGATCGGTATCGCCTCCGACTAGCTCGATGATCATCTCCGCAGCCTCCCTTGCGGCAGCAGAAGGATCTATCGTTAGGTCAACCACCTCCGTCCCGAAAAAGGGGTCCAGGGTGGCTTCGGTTCCCCTCGCGCGAGACGCCTCGCCGGTCCTAGAGCTCGATTCACCCCCGCGAGGGGCGGACCGACTCGAGGGGCCGGCCGCGAAGGTCGAGGTCGAGGGAGCCGAGGACTCGAGGCCCGAGGTGGCGGCGCGGCGAGAGCAAACGCACGGGACCTTCCCGTCGCTCTCGTACCCACCGGCTCCGCCGTCCTCCTCGAGTCCGTCGGCTCGGGGGTCGAGGCGGTAGACGCCGTGTCGCGGTTCCGCCCCGCGAGCCGGTAGGCTTCCCTCTTCCTCCGGCGCTCAACGGCCCGCGCCGTCTTCTCCGGCCGCAGCCTCACGGCCACATCTCTCGCGGCCTTCCTCTCGGCCCGCACTTCCGCGGCGTGGAGGCGGTTGGCCTCGGGTTGGGTGGCCCCTCGGAAGCCGAAGCCCGGGGCGCCGACTAAGCGGGACCCGAGCAGACCGAGAGACGAGAGAAGACGGGTCGGCGAGCAAACCAAAGATAAGCCTCGGGGTGCCGTCGTCGAGTTCCTGCACCGCCATCACGGTGTCGGGGACGATGCGGTCGTTACCCGAGACCCGGTGCATCAGCATCGAGCGCCGCATCGGCGGCGCGAACCTCGAACTTGTGGAAGGAGCCCACCATCACCATTGCGTCGACATTGAACCGGGCCAGGTGCCGGATCGCCTCGATGGCCATGTCGATCTTGCGCCGGCCGGCACGAGGGCACCCCCACTTCCACTCCTCCGGGCCTCCTCAAAAACCCGACCCTCGAAGGCCGGAACGGATGCCCCGGGTCCCGCCGAAGGTAGAACCACTTCGGGTGCCACCCTTGGTTCGACGAAGGGGTGGTCACCGTGATGTAGTCTCTACCGCGATCCCTCTTCATCACGATCCCCGCGCAGCCGACGTGCGTGGGAACGTCCTCATCCCCGGAATTCCTCCTCCGATGGAGGTTGACGCGGAAGAAATACCGCCGGAGGTCCAGGTCGGGCTCCATGCCCAGGAAACCCTCGCAGAGGGCGACGAAGGTGCTCACCGCTCGAACCCCATTGGGGTTCAAGTGCTCGAAGCTCCGGTGGTTCCGGAACATCGGCGCCCGCAGAAGTCGTTCCCGGCGTCGCCGGGCCGCGCTCGTGGAAGTGCAGAACGAGACCACATAGCCCTGGGGAGGCTGCGGGTGAGACTCGTTGCCGGGAGCATCCACCACCGGTCGGGGCCGCGCTCACGCAGCAGGCCCTGCGTCACCGGGCGGTCGAGCTCCGCCCTCGACGTCGTGGATCGAGTCCAAGTCGACATGATGGAGGAGGAGGAGAAGGAGCTCGGGAGCTCGGAGAACAAGGGCTAAGGCAAGAAGAACGGAAGCTAGGGCAAGGAAAGCGAAGGCGTGGAAAGCGACGGCGTGTGGGAGCCAAGGGACCCGGTGGGCGACGGCTTAAATAGGGGGCTGCGTCGAGCAACAGCGATCCTTCGATTCCACAATGGGCCCCACGATCGCCACTATCTTGGTAAATCGTCTTAAATCTCCCCCTCCCGTTTCCCACATCGCCGCTCGTAGGCGCGAGACCGGCCGCCCGTACTAACTCGCGTAGGTCCCACCACTACCGAGAGGAAACCGATCCCGTGCTGCGCTCCCCGTACCCGCCTCGATCCCCGAACCAAGGAAGCCGAGACGGTGAAAATCCCACGCTCCCCTCCGAACTTTTTGTCCTTTTATATTCTCTCACCCGCATGCGAGAGACACGAAAGGGCACGCACCCCAAGGGATCGGGTCGACCTCTATTCGACTTCCGCCAAGGCCGAGCACTCGACCTCGGGGTCGACCAATTGATGCACGACCTCGAAGGTAAGAGGGGATAAGAGGCCGAAAACCGTCTCGACGGCCCCACCCCGCCGAGGTTCGAAGGCCGGCCCATCCGAAGGGTTCAACGACCCGCCTCGAGCAGATATTTCACGAGCCAGGAAGTGACGTCGATGGGCCCGCCCAGTGGCCGCGACCCACGCGCACGAGCGCAACGGGCATCGACCGACACGTTCGAGTCCCGGTCAACCTCGACTAAGGGGAATCTCATCGTAGAGAGGCATCGAGCCCCCGAAACCCATCGAACGGTTTTAGGTCCCAATCGGGAATGACCGCACGGATTTATGGAGTTGTCCCCAGCGGGCTCGACGGAGTCTCTCCGACGAGAAACCGCAACTCCGCTCGAACTATTCCCGTTATCGAGCTCCCCGAGCCCCGCGTGCCGGCCCTTCCGGGCGAATCGTGGATCTGCTCCACCCTCCGTCGTACGAACGCGACGCGGATGGGGAAAACGACCAAAGACGAAACACCTCTCGATCGGCCGTTCGCAACGCGCGGAAGGCTTGGGGCCGGCATCGCGAGTACGAGGTCCGGCGGCGGGACCGCTTCACGACAAAGCGTCTCGACCAGGGCATAAGTCCACGACTTATTCCCTAGCTCGGGGCTATCGTCCACCGGACACGCTCGCGCGCACCCGGAGGAAAAGATTAGCGCTGCCACGTGGCAGCGTCCGTACCTACCTAACGAAGGTTAGCGCAACCACGTCATCTCCGGGGCTGGCCCACGCTCGTACGGACCGACCAGGAAACGACCCCAACGGATTACTCAAGGGTGTCCGCCTCGCGCGGCCTTAACGCCTGGGTCGAGGGATTCCGCCTCGCCCGACCTTGGTGTCCTGGTCGAAGGGCTCCGTCCCGCACGACCTTGGCGTCCCTCGCGCTCGACCTCGTGACTCGACCACCAACCGCATTCAATGCTAGCCGCCCGGCGCCCATGTGGGCTCGGACCGGGAATCATTGGAGAGAAGCCTCGAGCTCATCCCTCCTCGCCGCCACCTTCTCCCGTCGGGGCACGCCGATGGGACGTCCCGTCTCTGTTGAATGGCAGGAGTTGGCGTGGACCGCGGGTTCCGGGAGGAGTCGCTGCCCGATAATGTACGGACGTACGATTCCCTCAACGCACCCGTCGAACAGGTGTAGCTCAAGATCGAGCTCGAGCAAGCGCCCCGTCCCGCACGACTTCTCCCTCCAAGCTTGACTAAGGAAAGCAATCACTCCCGTACCTCGACCATATCCGAGGCATCATCACGACCGACAGGGAAGGACAGGTATGGCATGTCTAAATCCAACCACCCCGTGAACAGCGTCACCCGTGGCTCCCCTCGATTGCGGAACACTCTACCCCGACGCCCGTTGCTACGGGAGCGACAGGACCGTCCGATCAACCCCGACGGAACGTACAACAAGGAAGCTGATTGGAGAACTCCGAAGCTCGACCACCCCCTTTCTCCTCTATCTCTCTCCCGTAACTCGGGCCCCACCCCTATGACTATAAAGGGGTGTGACTCTTCTACGCACGGACAGGACAATTCCGCAGACACGCACTCTAGCACGGGACTTGGAGCACGCTCCTCTCCCATCACATCCGTATTCGCATTTCCATCTTGGCGTAAGGAACACGACGCCGTGAGACCCTCCCACCGCTGGATGTAGGGAGCTTTCCCGAACCAGCCTAAAACCTTTCGTGTCTTCCCTTGTGCACCATCCGGCCAAAAACGCGCAACCCCGGGACAAATTCTACCGCCGGTGGTTCGAACACCGACACCGAACATGTTCGATAAATAGTAGGGCTAGCAAGCAGGAGCACTAAGCAGCAGGAGCAATTGATCTGCTAAGCGGGCAATTGTAACCAAGCAATTATTGTTCCATCGGAGAGTCATTCCCAATTTTCAGAATTGGCTAAACAATGACAAGACAAAGATATATATATAGTATATAAACAATGTTCATTATGCTCTCAAAAGTGGGTTGCTGCTCTAGGCAGCCTTCCAACACTATGGTGATCAAAGATCCACGACCGGACACGTAACAGACCAAACTTACAAACTTAAGGTTTAAAACAATTATTATCAAGGGCCTAGCAAGCTGATAGAACAATTCCATGCAGATTATCATCGAGCGTATAAACCAGCAATTCTAGACCTAGCACATTATCATCGAGTAATTTAATCCACCAACATTGGTCATTACGTTCTAGTCTCACTACACCGCATATCATCATCGAGCAATTTAATCCACCAAATAGCGCAATCACACCCAAGCACACAAGTGCTAACAAATTGCACTGCACATGCCCATTCACACTCACCCGAATACCGATGGCCACGCTGAACACATTCAAATAATTCAGCAAAACCATGGCAAAATTACCACCATTCACAGCTAATTTAGAGCTAACATAAATCAGTTAGCACTAGGATCATTTAGCGAAACCGGGAAGAATTCAGAGCTAACATAAATCAACCGGGCAATTCAGAGCCTAGATTAGGAAAGCTCAAAACAAGCTGGTTGACAGCTTGCTGAAATAGCTATCATGAGACATAGAGCATGTAAATCAATATGGCATATAAACAATGTTCATTCTGCTCTCAAAAGTGGGTTGCTGCTCTAGGCAGCCTTCCAACACAATGTTAATTCAGAGCTAACATAAATCACCATTCGAGCATTGAACATGTTTGATAGGCAAAACATGTTCGGTGCTAATTATCGATAAATGGTAGGGCTACCGAGCACAATTCTTCATCATCACAGAACGGGCAACAATAATTAAGTTTAGGGAATCCGGTGTGCTACCTTCTTACATTCGCAGAGTAGGCACAAAACATATATGGATTCACCATCATAGAGCAGGCACAACAATTAAGCTAGCAGATATGGATTCAACATCACGAGCATGCGAGGCACAAAACAGGGAGGGGGAGGGGAGAGGGGGAAGGGGCATACCAGGGAGGACCGACGAGGAGGTCGAGGCCTCACCGTCGGGAAGGGGGAAGAGGAGGGGAAAGGGGAGGGGGAAGGCGTACCAAGGGAAAGGGAAGAGGAGGCAACCGGCGTCGTGGGAGGGCCGCGAGGAGGGCGGCGGCGAGGAGGGACCCGGCGTCGTGGGAGGGTCGCGAGGAGGGCGGCGAGGACGACGAGGCGGTGGCGCCCGACCGTGGAGCCCATAGAGGCTGCGCGGTGCCGCTCGAGACGGCGACGGGGCACGGACGGCCGACGAGGAGGGAGGGCAAGGAGGGTGCCGGCGAGGAATGCCGACGAGGAGGGAGCCGGCGAGCTCGAGGAGGGAGGCGGCATCCGGGGAGGGCCGGCGAGGTCGAGGAGGCGACGGCGGCGCCCGACCGAGACCCAAAGATGCGGCGCGGTGGCGCTCGGAGCTCGAGGACGGCAGCGTTGGTGATGGGGCACGAGGGAGACTGCGACGGGGCACGGCGGCGCTAGGGTTTGGCGGGCAGAGAGGCGTTAAAATGACTAAGTCCCGGGAGGGACGACCCGATATTTATAGGCGGAGCCTGTAATATCGGGCAAAGGTGACGTCACTCCCGGCCGATATTACAGGCAACCCTATGATATCGGTCGTGTTGATGTCATCGGAGCCTGTAATATCGCTCGGATGACGTCGGCACGGATGAATGTCATTTTTCTTTTATTTCTTACATTTTTATTTTCTATGCTATATTGTTTTTTGATCTGAAATTTGGCATGAAATTGTTTCCATTGTTTTCAAGCACAAATATATTTTTTATTTATTTTTATCATATTATTTCACTAATATATTGAAACTAGGAGATGAACTTTTATGAGTTTAACATGAATTAAATATTTCAAATAATTCTACAAAAATTACAGTAGTTTGTAATTTTCATATAAGTTGTGTATGTCAAATATTAGTTCAAAACTAATAAGAAAACTACACATAGAAAACAAACAAAAGAAACGTCGGTTTTGCAATTAATTTGACCATTTTATTTTTGCAAAGTACAAGTTATTTTGACCTCATTTTTGGCATGACACTATTTCAACACCATTCCAATCCAAATATATTTTAAATATATTTTTTAAAAGATTTGTATGAAAAAACATATTCAAATGGGGCATGTAGTCCTAAGTGAAATGAGTTTCGGACTTAAATTCTTGTTGGTTCGACTCCTAACATTTTTCTACTTTTCAAAAAAAACCAAAAATAACATGTGTGTATTGGAACAAGTTAGGCATTCAAACAAAAAATTGCGATAAAATTCACAACGGTTTTCAAAATAAAAATCTTTAAATAAATGTTAAACTTGGACCATGATTTCGTATATAGGTACGTAAAGAAAATAATATTAACTTTAGAAAACTAACTGTCCTAAGTGATAGGTATGAATTTTAGAAAATTTTAGAAAAAAAAATCGCTCAATTTGGACAATATTTAACTAATATAAACAAGTTTGAAAAATTAAATACGAATCAAAAGAAGAAAAGAGACTTATCCTGACGAACCGATTGCATGAACAAGGGCCAACATCCGGGCCCACGTGTCATTGAACTAACGGCCAGTTGTTTTGGAATTCATTTGAGTTATTATGAATTCATTTGAGTTATTATGAATCAAAATATTTTAAGAAAAATTAAATTATTTTTAAATTTTAATTTTCAAGATTTTAGTTTTTTTTACTTTTTAATTTTAATTATATTAATTATTTTTAACTAATTTATTTTTTTGGGCCTTTTGAATTCAATTAGTGTATTATTAATTATTTTGAATTATTTTTATTTATTAGAATTATTCTGAATTATTTTCATTTATTTTGATTTATTTTTTATTATTCGAGTTGTTTTCATTTTTTTTATTATTCTGAGTTGTCTTCATTTTTTCTGAATTATTTTTTAGTTTATTTTTATTTATTTTTGTATTATTTTTTAATTACTCTGATTTTTTAATTTATTTTAAATAACTCGTAACTAATTTAATTTAGTTAGCTCGGACCGACTTGTAATAGCGGGTCTGCGACGTCGACCGTCCGCTATTACAGCTGCACTCGCCCGAGCCAATGTGGTTTAGTACCACATCGCCCACACGACGGCGCGTTGCCTCGTTTATAAGGGCGTCGCGCCAGCCCAATCGATCTCCTCTCGAAACCTGTTGGGCTGCTGTTTGTGGCCTGTTTGATTTGATGGGCTTTGGGCTTTGTTGGTCCTCGGGCCCGTGAAGTTGGGCCACTTAATTATGAACCTGTTTGAGCCCAACTATGGGCTTGGAACCAAATTTTTTTTAATTTTCGAATGATGAGAAGATTAAATAAAATATATAAATAATAAGAAAAATTAATAAGGTTAAAATATATAAATAATAAGAAAATATAACAAGGAACACATAGTAAGAAAATAAATTAAAAAATAATAAAAATGATTATATGCATATAAATATAATGGGAAGATTAAATAAAATATTATATTAATATGAATAAAAGTGGATAAAAGAATTTAAATTACATAATAATTTTTTAATTAGAATAACCAACAATCTTAATTAAGTCATGGCCCACATATATTATATGAATATATCAATAAAGTGGATAATAAAATACAAATTGCATTTAATTAAAATTCCATGATATGTCACAAATACCATTTTTTTAATTTCCGAATAATGATAAGACCAAATAAAATATATAATTAAAAAGAAAAGAGATAAGGCACATAGTAAGAAAATAAATTTAAAAAATAATAAAAATATGATTATATGCATATCAATATAATGAGAAGATTAAATAAAATATTATATTAATATGAATAAAAGTGGGTAAAAAAATTTAAATTACGTAATAATTTTTTAATTAGAATAACCAACAATCTTAATTAAGTCATGGCCCACATATATTGTATGAATATATCAATAAAGTGGATAATAAAATACAAATTGCATTTAATTAAAATTCCATGATATGTCACAAATACTAATTAGACATTACACCACAATACTATATATCAGCCATTAACCAACTTTCCGTTGCGTTCATCGTCATCAACACGCATGTATGGTGCCAATGATGTATAACCGAGCTGTGTTTAAATGAGTTTTAACTTTTTCATGTCCGCAAAGAGGGAGACCTCGTCAAACCGGTTGTGCTCTTCTCGGATCTTTCACATTTTGAAGTCCAATAATTCTTTGTTTCCCCGAGAGAACAATATGCTTCTTTTCATGCTCGTGCTCGACTACATAAAACACTTGTGCAACACGTTCCGGAGTACCCAAGGATCATCTTTGTGGCCTACATTATTGAGGGAAACGAGAGTGAAGCCATATTCATCTACCTCAACACCTTGCGGATGCTTGACCCATTGACACTTAAATATGGGTATCTCGTACAGTAGTCCCATAGGTGAGTTCCCAAATTTCTTCAATATACCCATAATAGGTGTTCTCTTTCAAGGTGTTGTCCTATGTCTGTTACACTAATACCACTATTTTGATTCTGACTCTTCCTGTCCTTTTCTCTAGTGTAAAATGTAAAACCATTAATATCATAGCCTTGCCATGTTGTAACTAATCATTGCGGACCTCTAGCCAATAGATGCATTGTCTTTTCATCCCTTGTTTCACCAATTGGAATGTTTTGATCCTTCAACCACCCCGTAAAAGTTTTTTTGTGCTCTCTCATGATCCAGTCATCGGTGCAATTTTTATTTTCTGCACGTAGTTGCTCTAAGTGTTGCTGGATGTATGGCTCAACAAGTTGTAACTGCTGCAGGAGGCTGAAATGTGCTTGACTCACCAATTGATAGTTCTCGTCGTTATATGTTTTCTTTCCTGTGATTCCTTGACCGAAAATTCTTCCTTCATGGCGTGATTTCGGTAGACCAATTGTTCTTCCATCTTGATTGTAATCATTGTAAAACTCAAGAACCTCTTTAGTCGTATATCCCTCTATCATGGAACCCTCAAGGTGAGCTCCGGTTGCGAACATGTCCCTTCATAATGGACATAAAGCGCTCATACGGAAACATATGATGCAAGTAAGCAGTGGCCAAGAACAGCAATCTGATCAGCTAAATGAATCATGTAGTGCTCCATCAAATCAAAGAAAGACAAGTGGCATACACATCTCTAGTTGGCACATTGTCTCTATCATCTCTTTACGTATCGTGTCAAGCTCAGGAAGGCTTATCACCTTCTTAGATATGGAATTCCAAAAATGACACATCCGGATGATAGCTAACTTGATATGAGGTTGCTTAACAACCCTAATTGCGATTGCGAGAAACAAATGAAAGCATCATATGACACTCATGTGTGTTGTAGCCACTTATCTTCAAGTCACTCATTGATACGAGCTTCTTTATGTTTGAACAGAAACCTGTGGGGACTTTTATCCCTCGCAGACACTTGCAAAATGCCGTTTTCTCCTCGATGGTTAGGTTCCAACAAGCTGGTGGAAGGTAATACTTCCCATTCCCTCTTGGCTTAGGATGAAGCCCATGCTTTATATTTAACTTCTCTAGGTCTCTTCGTGCCCGCAGTCCATCCTTTGTCTTACCGGGAATGTCCATAAAAGTGCCATTGCAATTGTCAAAGACACCCTTTCCGACATGCATAGGGTCCGTGGCATGGGCGATCTCCAATTCTTTCCAATAACTTAAATACCGATGAAAGATCGATTGTTTTTTAAACGGCACGCCCGTATCGGCAATGTTTCCTTTCTTTCCCTTCTTCTTTTTCCCATAGGTATATTTGATATTTCTCACCATTTCGAAAACAAATTGACCGTCTCGAAGTTTAGGAGTCAACTCTGTCTCAACTGTTCCATCAAATTCATCTGTCTTTTGACGATATTGGTGCCTTTTTGCTAACCATCTTCGATGTTTTACATACACCAACTTACGCGAGAAAGGAAGGTACAACGATGCGATCTGGTCCACACATGTTGAACATGTTGTCTTCCCTTTGATCTCGCCCATTGAGATCCGAGCGTGCCGGGTTATCACCGACGGTGCAAAGAAAGATGGCGTGCAGGGTGAACTCTTCCTGTCTCGTACGCATCATAAACCTTCACCCCTTGTTCCCATAATAGCTTCATGTCTTCCATCGGTGGTTCAAGAAAGACATCAATATCAATTCCAGCTTGTTTCGGACCAGTAAATCGGTGTAGTTAGTAGAAGGTACTTCCTCTTGTGGCACAACCATGAAGGAATATTGTAGAAGCAACAAATCACCGGCCAAGTATCGTGCGGGTTTGTCATCTCTCCGAAAGGATTCATTCCATCCGTACTTAAGGCCATTCTTAGATTCCTCTTTTCCGACGCAAAATCGGGATGGTTAATGTCGAAGTTCTTCCACCGTCGAGCGTCGCCAGGGTGACGAATCATCCCATCCTTCTTGCGCCCGTCAACATCATCGTGCCATGTCATGAGTTTAGCGTCTCTACCGTTGGCAAAAAGACGCTTCAAGCGATCGATTATCGGAAGGTACCACATCACAAGGGCTGTCACTTTTCTTTCATCAACCACATCTTCCCGCACATCATGAGGAACACGATCGCATTGGTTTTCTTCCTCTTCCGCCAGCTTTCTTTCTACTTCGGACTTATCCATGATGTCTCGTATCATCGGTTCCATCATTAGTTTTGTATCGACGGGCGTTGCACGTTGGACATCTAGTCTTATTGGCATGCTCTTTACGATACAATATGCAAGTGGTTTGGACAAGCGTGTATTTTCCGTACGCCTAGGGTCAACGGTGCCAACACTTTCTTTGCATTGTATGTGTTGGTGGGCAAAGAGTTTGGTTTTGGTAAAATTTTGGCTAACAGCTCTAAAAGTTGGTTGAAGCTTGTGTCCGACCACCCATTCTTAGCCTTAAGTGTGACAAGCTCTAGCACCGTCTGCAAGACCGTGCAATCCTTATGACACCCCTTGGATTCCTCGTACAGAAACTCCTTTGACGCCTTCTCCAATGCATCCAAGTTATCCAAAGCTCGCCTTTTCTTTTGGACCAGGTTCTCGTTGTTAATGTGCATCAACAATTCTTCCACATCGAGACCGCCGTCAAAGTCCTCGCTTTCATTGACAAGTTCTGGACCATCCGTGGGACCCGATGTCGTTGCATATTCTCGTGCTACTTTCACCCCTCACCCTACGCTCGTCGTGGTCAGCTCTTTCTCTTATCACCTCTTCAACGTGGTCACCTTGTGCATGAGGTCCTATTTCGCCGTGTTTTATCCAGATATAGTAGTCCTTGATAAATCCTTTCTCCAACAAGTGCTCACGAATAGTCTCGAGTGTCTCAAACATAAACATGTTCTTGCAACGGGTACAAGGACAATAGATATATTGTGTACCCATTCTTCTTGCGTGTCGCTTCGCTTCTTCAACGAAACCCGTGACCTTTTGGAAATATACAACAAGCATCACCACCCCCACCAGTGTACATCCAAGATCGATCTTCCATCTTTCTACGAGACATGTATCGTAAATAAAGAAATGAATAATAATTAAAAACTAAGTCAAAATAGAATTATATGCTAAAAAGCAAAAGTAGTTACACAAGAATATTACATACTATAGTTACGTGTGATTTAAAAGTTAATAATAAAATCTCTACATAAATTACTATTAAAAAAAGATTTATAAATAAAATATAGATCCCAAACTAGGTCTAGATCCAAAACTAGATCCCTACATATAAAAGCCTACATATTGTATGGAGAGGATAAGTTTAAGTACTAAACACCCTATGATATGTATGAGGACCACTAACCATGCCATTTATAGGTAAAAAAAATAGATCCAAACCCTAGGAAAAGTAACCATAAAAAAAGAGACTAAAACTATGGTTAAATACAAAAAAAATACATGGAACGGTATGGATTTACCTCCTAGAACAATATCCTTCCAAAAAAACAGGTTCAAAACCTTCCCCCTTCTTTTTTGGCTTTTTCCGCCTCCGTACGGACAGCTCGTCCGTGAGCTCGCGAAACAGAGCTCCTATCGGGAGGAAGGGGACGAATTTATACACTCGTTGCCTTCAATAGCGAGCATCATGACGTCACATTGACGACGATATTACAGGAGCCCTGTAATAACGGTCGAGGTGACGTCACCGGCGACCGCTATTGCTGTCCGATCCAGTAATAGCGGCCGTCGGTGACGTCATTGTTGGCCCGCTATTACCGGCTCACCCGAGTAATAGCGGACGTCAGGTGACGTCACCGGCGGCCGCTATTAATGTGTGACCCCCATCCGTAATAGCGTTGCCTCCGATGACGTCACCTGCGCCCGCTATTGTAGGGGTCTCCGTAATAGCGTCGCCCGTGATGACGTCAGCGATGGCACCCTGCAATAGCGTTTTTCGTGTGCCCGCTATTGCTGGAAAATGCCCCCGATATTGCTGGCTCTTTCTGTAGTAGTGTTAATTAAACTTTTTATACATATAGTTGAGGTGATATAAAATAGGTACACAAAGTTTCAGCTTTAAATTGTACTTTATCTAAAAGATATAAAATCAATAAATTCTAAAAAAAGTCAAAATAAAACTTAGTCTTCCCCGATGGTAGAGTTGAGGCGGCGGCGAGCGGAGGCTTCTCTTCGGGTTGACCATGAACCAGCCCTCTTCCTCCCGTCATATCCACTCTTCCCCGTCGTCTGATCTGCCTCCTGTGCGATTTGGTCTTGGACGCTGCCTCAGGTTCGACCGGCCGGCTCTAGGGATGACAAAGGGTCACATTGGTATTTAGAATTTTTCGATCGTTTGCAAGGACCTTCGATGGCACGGAGCAGATAAAACTTTACGATCGCTGGCATCTATGGGTTACGTGTTTTCTCGGTGGTAGTTATGGGAATAAGATTTATGGCAGTGGTTCTGGAAGGGATTTTTTGCAAAAAAAAGAAAAGGACGAAACAATTAATTTGTCCTCTTCCTTTGTGTTTTATTAATTTTATCTTTAAAATAAAGTTGAATTTCAAGTTAACACGTTATCTACATATTTTTGACCATATCAACATTACATATATCAATATTCAATTTTTTCAAAAAAATTACATATGATTTCTTTCATTAATTCACTGGTGGAGGGACAACACACCAGTGGAAAGATATACTTTCTTGTGAGTTCGTCAATTGACCCAGTCTACAGCTGGTAATCGGACAAAGAGAGGACGACTGCTTCGTAGTTCTCCGGTCAAAAGCAGGCGGCGTTGCATGCAGTTAGTACTAGTAAATCAAGGAAGCTACGTACGATCAAGGGAGGACAGTGATGGACCACGGATCAAGGCGCATCCAGGAGCTAACAAGCAGTAAATCAAGCATCAGTTCCTATATACCGCAGGTGGTGGACACCACCCGTTATCCAGCAGCCATCAGTTCATTGAGACTCAGGTCTACATGGACTTGCGAAACCGGCTCAAAGCTGAATGGTTAAGGCTTCCGAGTAGCACTTAGGTGATCAGGGTTTGATTCCAGTGAGAGTGAATTTACGTGGCCTTGATAAAAAAATCCCTTCATCTTACTCCACACCGAAGCATGGCTTAAGGCTCGGTCCACGCTCACATGGACAACGTTCTCCTTAAGGCAGTAACCAGGGACCGTCATAGCCCCCTCGCTCCCCCGTTTAAGTTATTTCTAGTCTACATGAACATCATTATCCTAGTCAGCTACAATTAGGAACTGTAATTAGTTGTGAAAATAGCTTTTTCTTCCTATTTCTTATCATCATATTAGTGCGAGACAAACATGACATCTAGTGGAAGTAAAATGACACGTCATGATGCCACTGTGAGTCTGCGAGCTCCTATTCCGGTGTGCATGTCCTTTTCTTTATTTTCCTTTTAAATTTTGATAGTTGGCAGTTGATAGTTTCCTAGGTCTTGCTGATTTATTTTTACAAATTTTAGGAAAACAATTCATGAATTGGGAAAGAAGATTTATTTTCATGAGTACCATCCTATCCAAATTTTCAAGAATCCAATTTTCAGTTCATATTTCCAAAATATTGGTGCAATCCAATTGTAAAATTCAGGTATGATTGTTACTTGGACTAGAATGTCATTCGTAAATTTTTGTAAGAACCAATTTCAACTTGGCATTCTATTTTCGTAAGAGAATGACTTTTGTGTGCATAGGGGCACGTGTCCACCCTAGCTTCTTTATTAATTCTGGTTAAGTTTGGATATTGAGTCTATGATTATATTATTCAACATGTAAGATTAGTTGTAGATATATTGTCTAATCATAATTTGAAGTATAAAAATATCAAATTCTGACAAATTTGTTAAATTTGACTTAATTTGATATTTCTGTATTTCAATTTATGATTTTATAACATATCAATAACTAATCTGACATGTCTAATAGTATAATTAGAGATTTAATATTTAAATTTAACCACAATTACTGAAAAAGCTAGGATGAACACATAGCTCTATGTTCTCGAAATATGTTCCTTTTCGTAATGGCCGATCAGATTTTTACAATTCGAGAATAATCCACTTTCCAACAATAATGATGAATCGTATGCATTTTTCAAAAACCATGTATCGGTAATCTTTTTTAGAAATAATATTTTTATTCATGTATTATAGAAGGAATTATATCTGCATATTAGGGAAAGGAGGTTTTTGGAATTTGAGAGTAAAATATATTTCGTATATCAATTACTCAAACATCTAATTTTTTTCAAAGATGTGCCATACAAAAATGGAAAAAGTCCATTTTACTCCCCGAGCAATCCACTTTGTCCAAATTACATCCCGAACAAAATTTTGACTTACTTTACTACCTCAAACAATTTAAGTTGGCTCAATTTATTACCTTATGCAATTTCTCTTTTTTGTTTCTCTTTGTACGTTTTGAATTTGAAGCTCAAATTTTGCATGATGATAGATGGTACCATTCTCTATATCAATGAAAATATTCAATATTTTTTTAGAATATTTTGTATACAATTCTAGACATGTATGATTAATATGATATTTGATGCTATTAAACTATAAAATATATGTTTAAAATGTATATTATATTTTTTTAATGTAAGGTTCAATGAAAACTATCATTGTGCAAAATTTGAGCACTAAACTTAGCTCGTATAAAGAGAAATATAAAAGAGAAATTACATAAGGGAGTAAATTGTACCAACTTAAATAGTTTGAGGAAGTAAAGTGAGCCAAGATTTTGTTCGGGGTATAATTTGAACAAAGTAGCAAACTATCTGCTGTTATGGACGTCCTATTGTTAGGTGTCAAGTTGGACCAAGTGTCGAGGTCAAAAGTTGTCAGGGAGCCTCAGACTGCAAACTTATCAAAGAGACTAGTAGTCCATAAAAGGGCGGTACGTAGCTACCACCTTCGTTAGAAAAATCCGGGTTGGTAAATCAAGGAAGCCGCCAGGATTCGATGGCGTTGGTGGCGGTCCTGCAGGCCGCCGTGTTGCTGCTGCTGCTGCTGCCAGTCGCCGGGGCGGGTGACCAGCAGAATTCATCAGCAGTTGGCGCGCTGCCCAACTGCGCGAGCACCTGTGGAGACGTGGCCGTGCCATACCCGTTCGGCGTCGGCGCTGGATGCTACCACTCGCCGGAGTTCAAGCTGACCTGCGACACCACGCGCGAGCGCGACCCGCCGCGCCTGCTCATCGGCGGCGCCGACGACTCGCCGGCATTCCAGGTGCTCGGCATCTCCCTGGCAAACGGCACGGTACGCGCCGCGCGTACGGGCGGCGTAAACTTCACCTTCGCCGCCCCCGGCGACGGCCGCGGCGCGTGGCGGGGGCCGTACGCGCTCCTGGACGGAGGCAACGAGCTGCTCATCTACGGGGGCTGCGACGTGCTCGCACAGCTCACGTCCGTCGCCGGGGAGGGGAACGTCACTGGCAGTGGCAGCAACGTGACCATAAGCGGCTGCGCGTCCTTCTGCCCCGACGATGGCCCGCGCAACCGTACCCGCACCTCGTCGGGCGTAACCGAGGACGGCAGGTGCACGGGCATCGGCTGCTGCCAGATGACCATCTGGTTAGGCCTGGCGTCCTACGATGTGCAGCTCCGGCGGCTCGACCCGGGGCAGCCGCTGCCGCGGGGCACCGCCTGGCCGCCACAGGTGATCATCGCGGAGAAGGGCTGGGCCGCCTCCATCTGGTCCACCACGGGGACGCCGCTTCCGGGTAATCTGAACGAGACGCTCGTGCCCGTACTGCTGGGCTGGGCCATCGGGTCCGCCCCGCTCGGGCTGGACAGGACGCAGCCTCGCAACTCGACGTGCCTGGCGGACGCACGGCAAAGCGCGTGCAAGAGCCGCCACAGCTCCTGCCGGAATATCCAGACGAGGACGCGCGCCGGCTACGCGTGCGACTGCCAGGACGGGTACCACGGCAACCCATACCTCACCGACGGATGCCAAGGTACTAAATTACTCCACTTGTAGCTTGCTCGCTCGTGCATATCAGCGGAACACCCGAAATCAGGCCCCGATTTTCTGATTTCGGGATCCGCCGGAAAAATTCGGGGCTCCATAACCGATTCGTACTCCAGCAGTCATCTCAACCTGACCCCTAAACTGGTGAGGCCCAGGCCTTCCTGCATCAACCAGGACCGCATCCCGTGACCGCCACGCGCCACCGCGGCCAACCGCTCCACCTCCGGTAGCATCGCATCCGCGACTGGGTGGTGGGATCCGGCCGTGCCCGTTCGGATCCGCCACTGCGTGTCCGAATCTGTCTGCACCCAGGGCAGATCCGACCCGGTTGGCCCCGGCTGGAGCAAGGGACCAGGCGGCGGTGTGGCCGCGCGCTGGCAAAGGGCAGCCGAGCGGCGGCGAGTGTCGTGCGCTGGGTGGCGGGGCGGGCGGCGGTGGGCACGGCCGGGTGGTCGGCGGGCGGCGGTGGGTGTCGGTGGCCTGGCGGTGGTGGGCGCGACCGGGTAGTCGGCGGGCGGCGGTGGGCGCCGGGTGGCCGCCGCGGTGGTGATGGCCGAGGAGCCGGTGCAGTCGGTGGCGTCCGGTGCAGAGAGAAAAGGGAGATGACAAGAAGAAAAAAAAGATGAGAGCTGGAGTGAAAAGAGGAAATAAGTGAAAAGACATGGTCCCACTGATAGCTGGAGTTTTAAGAGGAAGATGGGAGGATCCCAATTCTAGGGGTTGGAAGGGGGATTTAGGAGAGGCAGCTAATTTAGAAGCTCATAGGAGGCTTGCTTGGAATTGATTTTTTGACTAAACTCCTAAAATTTAGGATAAGAGGGCTTGTTAGGGAATTGCTGGAGTTGCTCTAAGTATACGTGAATTATTTTTTATATTACTTCATTTTTTTTAGTGCAACTAGTCCATGTATTGTAACAAAAAGTTTTATAGGTCTCCATCCGGTTCGAATTCTGAGTATGAAATTTGTTCTATGTTTCTGGATTGAGATAAACTCCATATATGAGGGGAATTGTTGTTCTTCCTTATCAGTTTAGTTGCTGCATAGTAGTTCAATAGTGCAAATTAAAGATGAAATTGGGCGTGGTGAATGGGATTAACCTGACTGAACACTGATGTCTGATCCATTTGTCCAAGATATCAACGAGTGCGAGAAGCCACAAGAGCATGGATGCTTTGGCGACTGCGCCAACTTGCCGGGAACGTTCGAGTGCAGGTGCCCGCCTGGAACGCACGGCAACCAGACCCAACTCCATGGATGCGTCAAGTCTTCTTCTCCAGGTTAGCCATTAACAATTGCACTGCCATTGGGTGAACAATTGGGCGTGCACAATGCAAGCACAACTATTGTTACATGCTGACCAAATGTATTTTTCTTTTAGGTTTAAGCATCGGTATAGGTGTTGGTAGTGGCGTAGGCCTTCTGCTCCTGGTTCTCGCAGCCATATTGATTACCCGAAAGCATAAACAGCTCAAGGCTAAAAGGCTGAAACAAAATTCTTCAAGCAAAACCGCGGGCAGTTGTTGCAAAAATTGGTAGCTCAAAGGGCCGACATTGCCGAAAGGATGATTGTACCCTTGGAAGAGCTTGAGAAAGCCACAAACAACTTCGACAAAGCTCGTGAGATTGGAGGCGGTGGGCATGGCACTGTATACAAAGGGATCTTATCGGACCTCCATGTCGTTGCCATCAAGAAGTCAAAGATTTCTGTTCAAAGGGAGATTGATGAGTTTATAAATGAGGTTGCCATTTTGTCGCAAATAAGCCACAGAAATGTAGTAAAGATCTTTGGTTGTTGCCTCGAGACACAAGTACCTTTGCTTGTCTATGAATTTGTTTCGAATGGAACCCTATACAGCCATCTTCATGTCATGGAACCAAGATCGTTGTCGTGGAAAGATAGGTTGAGGATTGCAACGGAGATAGCCCAAGCTATCGCTTACCTTCATTCAGCCGTTTCAGTCCCTATAATCCACAGGGACATCAAGTCCACCAATATACTTTTGGACAATACCCTAACATCAAAAGTATCAGACTTCGGAGCCTCAAGGCACATCCCGTTCGATAGAACGGGGTTACAACTAAGGTGCAAGGAACAATAGGATACATGGATCCTACATACTATTACACGAGGCGGCTGACCGAGAAGAGTGATGTCTACAGTTATGGAGTCCTTCTCATTGAATTACTTACCAGGAAGAAACCCTTTTCGTATGTGTCCTTTGAGGATGAAGGTCTTGTTGCACATTTCATTGGCTTGCTCACATCAGATAGATTGGACGACCTTTTGGATTGGCAAATTATTGAGGAGGGAGGGAAACGGGTCAAAGAAGTAGCTGCACTAGCAGCAACATGTGTAAAATTAAATCCAGATGAGCGACCAACCATGAGACAAGTGGAGATGGCACTTGAAGTCGTTCAAACAAAGGTGTGTGTTTCAGATAATGTCACATCTGAGAAATTCGAGGAGAACAATATTAGAAGGAGATTTCTATCAGACTCTGAAGGAAGAAGTGTGAAGGACACGACAAGGCAATATAGTTTGGAAGCAGAACACTTGTTGTCTACAAGCTACCCTCGATAGGTTATTCGTGTAATAAAATGAAATACAGCATTTTGCAAGAAATAAATAAAGTTACATATATTTCTCGGAGATAGAGAGTTAAGAAAAACTCAAAACCTGCAGGGGTATAATCCCCAGACATTTTGTTAAGAAGAAGATCTTCTCATAAAGGTCGATAAAATTCCCGAACCCCCTCCCCAACCATACACAGTGATTCAGTTAGCTGTGTGAGCTGTGACACGAGTCTTTACCTAGTCCTTTGGTTGGGAAAGATAAGAGAATTGTTTTTGCAGCCGGTGGGGGCTCAAACCCCCCATCGGCGGGCTGCCATTCGGGAAGAGGCGGAGAGTAATGAATGGTGTGCCCAATAGAAACTAAAAAATATGAACACCGTACAACGATCTGCGATGTGATGGAATTGAAGCCGATGGTAGCGCGAGCGGCACAACGGAAGCGGTAGAGAGTTGGGCGTGTGCGGGAGGTGTGATGTGACGGCGGTGGTTATGGCCAGCGATTTAGGGGTCTATGTTTTCGGGGAGCAACTTCGATCCGACGGCCATGGAAGGTTTGTGGGGGAGGCAGTTAAAGCAACTCCAGCAATTCCCCTAAACAACCCCCAATCCTAAATTTTAGAAGTTTGGTAAAAAAAAAATAACTCCAACACCCCTCCTAAATCCCCCTCCACACCCCTGGAAATATGAGGGATCCAATCCACCCCTCAAACTCTAGCTAGTGTGGGTCCCACAATTTTTCTTGTTATCATTCTTTACCCATTTTTCTTTGCTCATCTTCTCTCTGTGTCCTCCCGTCCGGTGTGCACTCGCCGCCATCTACCTCCCTTCCAGTCACCACCCTCCCGCACGCAAAGCATGGTCACCCACTGCGCGACTCTAACGGCTCGCTGGTAAGGAGGAGCACGAATGGCGGGGCACGGTGCGGCCACTGTCGTGCCCGGTTTTCGACACGCGCCTCCATGATCGCGAGTTCGACACCACTGCGACCGACACGGAGCTGTGAGCGTCAAGCTCACCGCCCCCAACTCCTCTTCCTTGTGGCAGACAGGGCGCCTGCAGAGCCGCCAATCTTCCACGCTGGACCGCCGCCACGCATGGCCGACTCGTGCATGGCCGGGTCGCCACTATGTGCGCCTGCTGCTTCCGCGCGCACGGCCAAGGTGGAGGCTGGGCATGGTTCGGGCAGAGGTGGAAGACAGGAGGAGAAGAGATAAGGTGGGAGGCAGATGAGCGGGACCCTCATGTCGAGTAGGATATAGGAGGCTTGGTTTTGGGTGGTAGTTGTACAAAAAATCTGAGCTCCTAATTTTACTAGCCAACCAAAATCTGTGTTTTGGAGCCCGATTTTAGGTCTTTGCTGGAGTTGCTCTTAGCACGACAGTCGGAGGTGGCGAGGTGGTGTCCAGCGCCGCCAGAGCCGCAGGTGGCATGCTGGCGGCACGCAGAGCCAGCTGTGGAGGAGTGGGAACGGAAGATGGAGTAGTCGTGAGATTGAAGAAAAAATACGTGGAGTTTGATGGGATGGGTCGAGCGCGCGACCGGTCACGTGGTCCTGAGTATTGACTGAAAAGAGAAGACTCAAAAGAGCCAAAATCATGTGCATTATTTGTTGAGATTCGTTTGTTAGTTGACCCAGTTTTACTTATATGTGAATTGATATGCTTCCATTCAGTGGCGGACTTGGGCCATGCGTGGCCGTAGTCGTGGAAAAAAATCTGAGTACCCCACTGTAATTTTCAGGCTCATCTACCATCAGACTAGGTCCAAAACTGATTCTATGCAGGACAATTGCTAGCGTCGTGCTCATGAAGGCTGAACGATCGCGTTCAACTATGTGTGTCCTCGTCCGGTGACCTAGTGCAGCAGTAGCGCTGCCAGCAACGAACTTTGCCTGCGCTCTAGTGTAGCGCTGTCGACGACGACCGGGTGACAGGCACAGTGGCGCTGCTGGCGGTGAGACTCGTCGGTGAAGGATTGAATGATTAGGATCCAACTTCCTGCGCCTAGCATAGCTTCGTCGAACATCGCGTGATAGATGTCGGAGGCCGTCCGGCAATGGCACAACACGACCATCCAGAGGAGAAAGCTAGGCTACACGCTGCAGGCAGGTCCAAAATCGTACTAATATATAAAGCCTCTGCTTGACTCTTCCCACGATACATTTCGTCCGTCCATCTCAACTCATCTAATTCTGAGGGTTACTGCTTTCTTTTCCCTTTGATGTTTATATGTGCCTTCTGCATGTCTACCGGGTGGAATTAAAAAAACTAGGCCTGCTTGGGTAAGACCGCCCCAACGTCATTACATTAAGAAGAAGGACCTTCTCACGCATGTCTAGAAAATTTCCGAACCCCCCTACCCCCTACATGGTGGCCCTTTTTAGCCTGTATGAGAGCTTTCATAGTGCACCGGCCTTTAAATCGGGAGCAACGCCCGCACCGATTGACTTCAGACAGGGCCTTACACATGCTTTGGCTTAGGGGAGAGGCGAAGGAATTTTTTAACCTAGTCCGAAAATTCGTTCCCACTGAGAATAGAAGGGACCTAGGAGGTGCTACTAAGGTATGCATCTTACCATTGAGGTAAAGGCCTGTTTGCCTACCGGGTGGAATGGTAACAATAGGCATATGAGGCATCGGAATTTAACAAATCCAATGATTTAGGTTTTCGGGTATGGTTTTGTATGAGCTATGTACCTAACCTGCACAGGTTTATCTTAGGTGCTCCTGTTTGACGCTATCTTCCTCGTGGAAGTTGGTGGATAGTGGGTTGCTTGTTACATGGCTACCAGCAGTACCACGGTAACTGTTGCCTTCTTGACCTGACTGAGATGGCCAACTTCTAAAACCATACCACACCATCAGCACTTAGTTTCATCAATGCGACACAGCAAGGGCTTGATCACATGACCGTTAAGAGGCAATTGTCTCAAGAACCGTAGGGGCTAGCACTTGGTTCACAGGCATCACTGGTTCGCTGAGCGCGAGACTGGAGGTTGGACGTTTTCGCTGCCTGTGGGGACAATGATGAAGCTAAGCGGCTGCTGTACAGGCAGTGGCGCAGGTACAAGGGGCAAGGTGGACAGAGCTAACAAGATACGTATGTGCGGCCATCTTATGCATCACAGAAGACGCCAAAGTTCTCACAAGGTACCAGAGCTCTCTGTCCCCAGACCATGACCACTTTGGAGTCAGTAGATCCTGGTATTTTTGAACCAGTTAGGGCATAGGTTCTGCCATCTGGTGTTGAATAACGTGTATAAAACTTTATGCTTCACTATCCATTTTGTGCGAAATTTTTATGTTAATTTTGGTTATGCATTATTCGTCTTGATCCAGACATTCAGCCTGCATTCTGCTTCTGGCGGGAGCGTTTTTGTTCTCTTTAACCGGCGATCGTAGTTTAAAGAGAGTGTACAAATGCGTACTTAGCCGACCTGCAGGTTGCTGGATTCAAGGCTTTAGGGTCCAGCAACTCCAGCCCTATTTCTAGCAATTTCAATTCCATTCTTTAGAATACCCACTGCCTCTGCTTTTCGTCAATATAACGGGTGTCTGGTAACAAGATTGACGATGTGCTAGAGACACTTTCAGAGGCAGGTTGCTACCTAAATCCTTAGACTTGTTGAAGCCACCCTACTTTTTTATGTAACTGAAATCCTTTGCAGGGCAAGAGTGGAAAGAACAGAAGTTGTACAATTTTGTCAAAGTTTCGTGTAACATTTTTTAATATTAATATGAGGTATAAAATCAAGACGGGCCTCGGTAGTGAAACAAACAAATCCAACCCATTAGTGACCTTACGTTCCTCTTTAAAGAAGACCAGATCATGAACAAAAAATCATTATTATGGAACCTACCATATATGATTGTTTTTAAAAAATACGCCTGAATGCTGAACTTCAGTTTGGATTTTGAAAATATTGCATACTACCTAGCTAACAAATGTTAGGAGGTGAAAGATGGTGTTTTTATTCAACATGATGAAGGCAGGATTGTTATCTGTTGTGACGAAGGCTTCTTTCCTCATCCGGATCTAATTGAGTAAATAAGAGTCTCATATGCAAGCTAAGCCAAATCTGATCAATCTAAGTTTCATTTAGCGGGGCAGGGGGCTAGTAGCGAACAAACTCATCCCAGATTTTGGTCTAAATCAAAACTCCATAACCTTTTTGCTCACATGTCGTCCTCTCTTTATTTTAAATGAATAACCATAGACATTTTATCATGTCCAATTTATTTATCTACCATATGTTAGAAGATTTATCCTACTCTTTCCAGACCTTTTCTTTTATTCATGTTGTTAGCTGAAATTTAAGCTAAGCAATGTTAAACTTGCACGTGTGTTTTTTGACGTGGCAACGAATCAACGGGTCATATGACCTTATTCCTGTCCATATCCTTTTGTATGCGACCAAATTTAGAAAATGGAGCCACCACGTTGGCTGCCAAGGCCTTCTCACATGGTTAGTTTCCTCCAATTACCCACCATGCCATTTGGTAATAAATATAATAAAAAATAACTGTCATGTGGTTAGTTTCCTCATGTTATCCCTATTTATGTTTTGAAAATTACCCACCATGCCATTTGATAATAAATATAATAAAAAAATAAATCTAACCATTCCTCACGTGGTTAGTTTCTTCCAAAAGCACAGATGGTTGTCCCACCTGTACACAATGCTATTTTCCCAAAAACAAGTAATTATGTACATGATGCTAGCAAATCAGTAAAGAAGCATTGCTGCTCACTCATGCATTGGTCTGAAAAATTTATGTACCCGCAGAAGCAGCCCAAGGTCTCATGATGAAACTCCATCACTTGAGTTGTTCAAATTAAAATGGATTGATTTTGACTAATTCTAAAGTGACTAATTTTGGGACAATCGAAGAAATAGAGAAAGTAATAGTGACTATTTGATACTAGCCGCGCATTTGCGTGGGCGGACCAACTAGTTCATAGAGTTCTTCGAACTGCTCAGATCCAGTATTTAAAACTTTTGGAGCTGGAGCTGTAAATATTGTAAGATATTTCAAACTTTAACACACACATGAATCTCATAGATGAAGTTGTACCAAACAAATCCTTATTGTCTGAGCTAGTAATAATGATAAAGTAAGGCATATCATGAGAAGCAGCCATCTCCACCGCTCCTCTGAGTGAACATTAATTCCAAATAACCAGGTTCATTTAGCTCCAGATCAAAATGTTGCTTAGGACGTGTTTGTCATGTCCCTTGTACGTAAGGTAATGAAAACTGTGTTTCCAGTCTCTGTAAAGACCGCCTGTTCATAATACAGCTACTAGAGCTATAATTTTTGTCTAATTAACTAGAACGTCTGACAGTGACAATAATTAAAATTCTGAAATACCAACTTGATTATTTTCGATAAATTTGATACTACAGTACTTAGGAATTTTTTCATTACTAAATCAAATCTGATTCAAAATGTGATCCTACTTTTGGTCGTTTTGGAGTATATGTTTCCATTCTTTGGAGACAGTCGTACGTGGTTTAAAGAGCATCAAATGTTGAGTGTCATGGGCCCTCAATAAGATACTCTTCTTCATAACTGATTAACTATCATCAACTCGCTCCACACTTTTTGGACTGATAAAAACCAGCACAACTCCTCTCGGAGTTTTTATTTAAATTCCACTGGTCCAGCTCTTAATAAGTTCACTATTGTCACATGACATTTATTTCTAGGAACTAAACTATGTGTTTCGTGTCCCATATTCTCCTTGATCATGGTGGTGGGCGATTGTGGTAACCAGGCTTGGGATGCATAAGCGATTCAAGAATCTCAAGATCACAGTGTAGATCAACTGGGGCAACAAGTTGGGCAAATGTGCAAAGTTAAAACAGATTTTTGCAATGTATTCAGTGTTGCTCTGATGTGAATCCACACTGGTGTTAGACAGCAGACAGACTTGCACGGCGTGGCCTCCCGCACCCGATCAAAAGCAGCTGCCCTTATGTGATCAAGAAGCCGAGTGCAGGCATCTTCTCAAGGACGTTGCAGGAACGCAGCGGCTACTCTGTCTTTAACAGAGCTTCCCCTAGGGGAAACCTGGTCTTACGGCTCATCAGGGATAGGGGCAGATGGAAGCAACTGCATACCAAGTAGAACCAACATAGCTCCCTTCTGGTTGGTTTTGCTTTACTTTGCTCGTGTGGAGGTTGTGCTGATGAGTCAGATTCATCAGTTTCCCCGCTCCAGCGTAAAGTCACCAGCGGCCACCGTCCGCGCCTCCGCTACAGCACCAGCGCGGCCATCTCCTGTGAGGCGGTGACCACGCCTCCACAGGTATCCAACTAGACGGACTGCTGCAGCATGTCCCGAGTTTCTATGGTCCATCCAACTGTGCACGCAGAGTTGATCGAGTAGAAGCCGGTGAGGACTAGATGATGTCTGTGATATTTGTATTTGTCTAGGCCCTTAATATTCACGGATACAAAAATGTGTTTGTTCGACGCATGCCTATTTACTTTTGTGCTAAGTTGTAACCCCTAATGCCACCATGTCCTGTTGTAGCGATATGTGTTATTGTTAAACGACCGCTTTGTAACAAGTAGATAAGATAGGAGTTGTTACCGTATTCTGCATAGAGTCATGTGTGTATATCTTGTATAGGTTTTATTGTAATCCTTGTATAGCTTTTTTTGCGACACTGTAATTTTTGTATAGTTAGGTAGGCAATAACTCATCTCATAATCTACTCATTCGGCAATGGTTGTTTATGTTATTGTACCTTACATAACACCTGGGCATCTGGCCTGAGAGGGATATCAACGTTTTCACCAAACAAACTTCCGCTCCTCTGATTCTTTCAATTTGTTGTTTCTTATGCATCTATATAGCTTGATGCATGAAAACCACTGCAGTTTAAATGCTACAAATCCATAGTAACGAACTCAAGAAAACATATCATAATATTTCCCCACACCAACACGTCCTTGTGTTTATATAAACTCGTAGCTGCATGGTGCATGGGAGTTTCAATGTGCTTTTGTACACTCACTCCTTTCAGGGCTATAAAAGGCGGCATGACTCTTGGCCCCCGTGTTCTCAATCTCACATTAGCTCTGCTCAACTGCATTTCTTATTTTGTTTTATATACATAGGGGACACATGAGCAAAACTTAATTTGGAGCATCATATTTCTCCTCGAGGACAGTATTAGGATTGGAAGGTATCAGGAAGTTACAATGTAGCAGTTTTGTAAGAATCTGAAGTTGAGTGAGGTATTCAGGTAGCTGATGGACATGAGTCCACAACTGTCAAGGACGGTGTGTCATGTCCTAATTCTTCGCGCACTCGTCTTCGGAAGCACCGTTTTCAGCATCCCTCATTCCACATACTGAACACAATCTTCAGTGGAACATTGGGTCCTACTGATCATAAACTTCAATGGAAAATTGGGTCATGCATCCATTCGGCATGGGCAGCTCAGTTCAGCATCAACAAAGCTAATGGCATCCCAGCAGCTAGCTAAGAATAGGTACAGTACTGCATCCGCCGGTGCAAGGATTTGGTAAATTGCTGAACACAAGCGAGGTGCACCTCTGTAAGCTCTCTTGGCTTCAAGTTAATCCCGTACTTATTTGTCACGTGTAAACCCTTGCCAGCATAAACATAAAATTTCCTATGTGTAATCAAGCTGAAAAAATAAACCAAACAGTACACGTGGTTTCTTAGATGGATTGGCATGACCTCTTAGTATCATTCTACTTTTATTTTTATTTTTTGGTTTTGGGAACTCTACCCTTATCATTAGTTCTCATAATCTTTAGCCAGTATTATTGTCCAATGAGGTACTGTCACATGTCTGGATGCTCCTAAATGCCTTCCTCATTTCCCTAACGCCTTTTTCCAATCAACTCAACGTAATCTTGATCTTGAACCGTACCACAACACAAACAACAGAGAGGGAGAAGTGTTGAGAGTTACTCCCTCCGTCCCACTAAACACATTGTGCAAGAACATCAAAACCAGATTGTCTAATACAAGACAATGATAAGATTTGAGTGTTAACAAAAAATAGACGGCTAATTTTCTTGTGCATTATTTCTTAGCTGACCTAGTTTTGCTTCTATGAACTGGTCTGCATCAGTTGAAGGATATAATATTTCTGTAAGTGGCAGCAATGGTATAAAACGTGCACATGCATATCAGGTTAGACTCATAAGGATTTAGGTACCTCCACTTTATGGCCATAGTAAAAATTTGACATTTTTTTTACCGGACTCCTACCGTTTTTGTCTAATATAAAGCTTGCTTGACTCTCCCATGATTCACAGTCTTATTTCGTCTGTTCATCTCAACTCATCCAATTCTGATGGTTGCTGCTTCTGTTCCCTTTTATGTTTGTATCTGCTTTTTGTATGCCTACCGGCCAGGTGAATGATAACAATAGGCATCGGAGGCATCGGAATTTAACAAATCCAATGTTTTAGGTTTTCGGGTATCAATTCTTAAGAGCTATGTACCTGACCCAGCAGAGGTTTGTCTAGGTGCTCCTGCTTGACATTGCCTTCCTCGTCGAAGGTGGTGGGCCGTGGGTTGCTTGTTACATCGCCGCCAGCAGTACCACGGTAACTTCTGTCTTCTTGACCTGACTGAGCTGGCCAACTTCTAAAATCGTACTGCACCGTCAGCAATTAGGTTCATCAATGCGATGCTGCAGAAAGGACTTGATGACTTGACCATCAAGAGGCAATTGTCTGGAGAATGGCGGGGGCTAGCACATGGTTCACAGGCATCACTGGTTCGATCAGCATGAGGCCGGAGGTTGGACGTTCTTGGCCCCTGTTGGGACAATGATGATGAAGTTGTGGCTGTTGAACCGGATATGGTGCAGGTACAAGGGCGAGGTGCACAGGGCTAACAAGATATGTATGCGTGGCTGAAATTTAAGCTAAGCAACGTCAAACTTGCACGTGTGTTGTTTGACATGGCAACGAGCCAACAGGTCATATAACCATATCCCTATCTAGATCTTTTTGTGTGCAACCCAATTCCTCTGTTCCATAAATTCCACTATCTAGGATCACGATCCCAAATGAATACGCCACGGACAAAAACTCCGATTTGAACAAACATGGTCATCTCACCATCCACTACCATCATCCTCATACCCATCTCTTTTGCAAAAGAGGAGTACATTGCTAAACCTCCACACGCAGACATGATGAACTTACCGTCATCGAGCCCAAGGCGAACCCATCATCGTCTCCTTCATCAGATTCATCGTGGGAGAACACAAATCAAACAGACATACAGATAGATGTTGCTGGAAAATTAACTCTCGCTAGCCACCGCCATGGCTATGAAGAACCACAACGAGACAAAGGAAGAGCTAGAGTACCTTATTCTCCATCAATAATGACACATTCATATTGCCACCATTGCAAGTAACGATGTTCTCCATTGCTCCATATCGACGATCTTGACGACATCTTACGCCACCGCCAACCTCTTCTGTTGGATCTCTAGAGAAATCTTTATCCTAACAAAATCTAATCAAACTACTTAGACTAAGAGGAGAGTGGATCTCTACTCCTCCTCACCACCGTCGAGGTCGCCAGAGGAGGAGGAGTAAAGGGACAAAGGAGAAGCGGCTAGGGCTAGGTGCGATAGGTATAGTTGGGTTACAGCTATGGAGGATTGATGGTGGGTGAGGGTGACAACATCTCGATGTTGAGATTCCAGTGAGTGGAACATGGGCGCATCACTTTGCATGACCTCCTGGCATTCAAGAGCCTAGATAGATGTACGAATAGGTAAGAAAGATATGAGAGGGCACATGAAGCGGTGTACACACTAGGATCAGGCTGGGGATGGGGGTTATGTTGTCCTATTAGTTCCTTTGTCATGTTGAACAATAAACGTACGTATGAGGCTAAATGGATGAACTAAGATTAATCCTAATCCACATCAATAAATTAGAATTAGAATACCAATTAAGATGTAAATTGGTCTAGTTTAGTGAACAAGATGGAAAAAAACAAGTGAAAGTAAAATGGACTTTATCACAACTATATAACATTGTCCACACACCACGAGGAAGTTGTGGTATGCTATTCTAAAAAGAAAGTATAACAATGGTCTACACAGTTTAAATGCATAAAGAAATACAACCATCCAATTTAACCGTGTTTAAAGTTTAACAGCAATATTTCGTAATGAATTTTTGGTCTTTATGATTTGTTTCGCAAAATATGGAAAGAGCAAAACATCTCCTCAATAGCCTTAGGATTAGAAAGCATTGAGAAATTCCAAATAATCAGGCTCATTAGCTCCAGATCCGAAATGTTGCTCAGGACGTGTTTGTCATGACTCCTAACTCAAATAAAATTCAAACTTTTTTTTAGCTGGAGCTGTAAATAACGTAATCTGTTCAAACTATTTTTTGGGAGCTGGAGCTGTAAATATTGTACTCTATTTCAAACTTTAGCTTAAACATGGATCTCAGAGATGAAGCCGTGTCAAACGGATCCTTATTGTCTTAATCTGGTAGGAATGATAGAGTAAGGCATAGTAGTCCCTGTGTGGTGGAACGTGAAAGATGATCGTGCTGCTAGTGCACATTAGTCCCTGTGTGGTGAACACCGGCAATGAGAACAAATGTGACTGTGTGAGCTCTCCACTGAAGATAATGACAAAGCATGTGCATGAGAAGGAAACATCATAATAGATTTGGTATACATGTCTTTCCTTTGTTTTCCCATACTGTCAGCAATAATCACTGAAAACTTGTAATAATGAGACGGCTGTGTACATTTTGTAGAGGCCAGGACGTTTGTTCCATTATCTAAAAAAATGAGAAGGAAACATGCTGATTTTCTTTACTGATATTATTAGAGGGTGCTATGGAACTGTTTGGAGATAATGAAAACACTGTTTTTCCGGACACTGCAAATCACTGCAGCCCGTTCATAATACAGCTAGTTGATTAAAAAGTCTGACAATGGCAATAAAATACTGAAATACTGACTTGAATATTTTTTAATTACCAAATCAAATCTCATTCAAAATGTGGTCCTACTTTTTGTAGTTTTTGGAGTATATTTCCATTCTTTGGAGGCAGACATGGAATTTGATTTGGTACGTACGTACCGATTAACTATCATTAACTCAATCTCTACGTCCCCACACTTTTTGGACTTATAAAAACCAGCACAAATCCTCTCCGAGAGTTTTCGTTTCAATTCCAGCTCTTGATAAGTTCATTACTGTTACATGACACTTATTTTTAAGAACTCGACTATGTCTTTCGTGTCCCATATTCTCCTTTCATCGTGGGCGATTGTGGTAACCAGGCTTGGGATGCATCAGCAATTAAAGATTCTCCAGCAAACAGTGTAGACGGACAGGGGTAGCTCATCGGCAAGTGTGCCAAGTTGGAACAGAGTTTTTTTTTGTTTTTGAAGGAACAATCGGAACAGAGTTTGCAATGTATTCATTGTTGCTCTCCAAGAAATGTGAATCTACACTGCCGCACGCGATCAAGCTGATCAAGAAACAGAGTGCAGACATCTTCTCAACGAAGGTGCCGTCTCTTCTATTCCATCAATACGGTCTCCCGGAGCATAGTGGTTTGAAATTGCTGATCCCCTTGGGAGCTCGGAGGTTGTGGGAACTGGGAACGCAGTAGCTAGTCTGTCTTTAACAGAGCTTCCCCTAGGGGAAAACTGGTCTTACGGCTCATCAGGGATTGGGGCTCCGATCGATAGAGGCAACTGCATAACATGTAGAACCAACGTAGCTCCATTTCGTTTGGTGTTGCTTTACTTTGCCCGTGTGGAGGTTGTGCTGATGAGTCGGATTCATGTACGCCGTCCGCGCCTCTGCTACAGCACCAGCACGGTGACCACGCCTCCACAGATATCCAACCAAACGGTGACGACAACGGACTGGCGGACTGCTGCAGCATGTCCCAAGTTTCAATGGACAATGCATCTGTCGCGCAGAGTTGATTAGCAGCCAGCGAGGCCTTGATGTTCGTGTTTGTCTCGGGACTTTTGTGCTAAGTTGTTACCCCCTGATGCCAGTCATGACTCATGCCAATTGTCCTGTTGTAGCCATATACTAAGAGAGGAAAGTTGTTTCCATAGTCTGGACAGCCAAGTGTGTGTATCTTGTAAGATACTAGTATATTGTAATCATTCGACAATGGTTTGTTTACATTACTATACATTACATAACATGTAGGCGTCGACCCCGAGAGAGATACCGACGTTTCTACCAAACAAACCTCCGCTCCTCTTAATCTTTTCAATATGTTGTTTCTTATGCATCTTTATAGCTTGTTGCTTCAAAATGCAGTTTGAATGCTACAAATCCATCGCACGGAAGTCAACAAACATATCATATTATTTGTCCCACACCACACATCCTTGTATTCATATAAATATATAAAGGCATACTCTTGCATGGTGGATAGGAGTTATAATTAGCTTTTGTACACTCACTCCTTACAGGCCTATAAAAGGTGGGATGACTCTTAGCCCCCGGTGTTCTCATTCTCACATTAGCTCTGCTCGACTGCATTTCTTATTGAGTTTTGTATACAGAAGGGACACATGAGCAAAACTTAATTTGGGGAATCATATTTCTCCTCGATGACAGTATTAGGATTGGAAGTTATCAGGGAGTTACATTGTAGCGGTTTTGTAGGAATCTGAGCTTCATACAAGTAACCAGGTAGCGGATGGGCATGAGTCCACAATGACGGTGTGTCATGTCCTAATTCTTCGGGCACTCGTCTTCGGAAGCACTGTTTTCGGCGTCCATCATTCCACCTACTGATCATCAACCTTAATTAGTGGAACATTGAGTCCTACTGATCATGAACTTTACTGGAGCATTGGGTGATGCATTCATTTGGCATGGGCAGCTCAGTTCAGCATCAACTAACCTATGGCATCCCAGCAGCTAACTAAGAACGGGTACAGTACTGCATCCGCCAGTGTAGGGATTTTGTAAATTGCGGAACACGAGCCAGGTGCAGCCCCGTAAGCTCTCTTGGCTTCAGTCTATCCCTAACTGATTTGTCACGTGTAAGCGCTTAATACCCCTGCTAGCATAAAGAATAAAATTTCCTATATGTAATCCAGCTGGAATAAAAAAAAACTGAACAGAATGCGCCGTTTGTGAGATGGATTGCATGACCCCTCTTCATTCTACTTTTATTTTTATTTATTTGTTTTTGGGAACTGCGCCCTTATCATCAGTTATTCTCACAAACCACAAAATGAAACGATCACTTTCTGCTGTTTGTTTTCTTTTTCCAGCACGATACCAAGCACACATATACAAGAATTTTTTACATAGTATTGCAGTACATAACATAGACTTCAGTTCTCTTTGAGGTGCAAAGATCTAAGGGAAATACATTGGTGCCCATATGGGCAGGGGTCCTAGTTATGACGCCATGTGCTTTTCCGTTACCTTCACCCCTCATCCTCTCGCACAGCCTCAGGCCACCCATCTCTCCCTACTACATAGGAGTACCTCCTTAACCTCTCGGCTCTGGCACATGCAAAACTCATCATGTACAAGACGCAGCTCCTCCCTGTTCGATCTACCCCTCAACACAAATCAAAGCACCGGCGAGGTTGTAGCCTGCTCGTCCGTGTTGAATCTACACGGGCCCACCAGAAAGTCTAGGCCGACGAGCTCCTGCTGACTACCTCTCTCTTTCTCGTTCCGAGCTGGTCACGGCTTTGTCCTACCTACATCACCAGCGTGGTGCTCCGGCGAGAGCCTATCCCGATGCAGCGGGGTTGGAGGGGTCGTCCGGGCGGCGGTGGGTGGTGTCTGGTGTGCCAGGAAAGTGCCTTCGTATTTTTCCCCTTGGTCACGGTCTCTAACGACCATATTAGCTCTGTTAAGTGTTATGATTGTTCTGGACGCTACGATCCCAATCTAACAGCTGTGCTATACGGGACGCCCGCCGATGTGAGCACCAAGTCCGCATTCAAGATCTAATTATCTATGGGATCATGTCAGAATCGCTCCAATAGTTCTCGTGGATGAATCATACGCTTACTAGCCATTCTCATTTATTATAACCCATGTACAAATATTTCATCAGGTTTTTCCTACCGTGACCTTCCATATCAATTGATATGTGCAAACTGAGCTTTCCTCAGATCGTTAGGTTTCTTGTGGTGGAACTAATCCACCCGGACAGTGACAGGCTCAACTGATAGATTTAGATATATGGTGGAGAGTTCTTTGCCGGGACGCGTCAGCATTTTGAAATAGAACCACGTCATTGTTTACATAACTACATTATGAATTGTGTACCATAGACATATATTGACTAGAGAAAAATATTAAGGACCAAATGAACATGCCACCATACTTTTTTTAACAAAATAAGGAAGAATATTTTCTTATAATTAGCAATAAATTCGTGAACAAAAAGTCTTACATGAAAACAAGATCAAATCCTTGATCATACCTAAAAGCCAGGTTATGTTTTGCCCTTCTCATGTTCCTAAATTTTCCTTTAACAATAGGAAAGAGATAATAAAGTAATATTGGCTTTGGCATGTATCCTACGGGGAGAAGTTCTTAAAAAAAAGAGATAGAATTGTGTTTCACTCGAATTTGCTTGTGCACCGTGGCTGCTTGGTCTGTGCCGCATGTGTAGGAGAGTTTTTTTTAGAACAATGTACAGGTGTGGACTTACTGTAAACATCCGTCCGTTAATGATCAATATGGGTTGGGCCTTTTTTTTGTGTGTGTAAGGACGTCCACACATGTGAGTCCTGGCGACGAGCGGTGGGACCCAGAAAAGTTAAGGCAACATACATACTAGCTCTAGTGTATCAGTGTGTGGGTCTCAATTTTTCTTTTAATATTTACCTTTCTACTAGCTCATGGGACTCCCAACTACCACGTGGCGAGGAGGAGGACCCACAAAACAGGTGAGGTGCAGTCAAGCTAGTTGCTACGTAACTTTTGGCTTGGCAATACATCGATGCTACTGCCACCGCTAACTCTACAACCTGTCCTATTCTGGAGCACGGTAGAAGGCTCAAAATCCCTCCAAGCTTGACACGTTATACTGTAAAAGATAAGCTACAGTAGCCATTGTGGAGGCTTTAATAAAACACACCCTGGATCACAGCCCATGGAGTGCTCGAGCAGTAGCGATTTCTCCCGATAGAATCTTCACTAACAGTGGGCCGTCATATCCTGTCATATTGGTGGGTCCACCTATACACTTAGGTTCAAATTGTTGATTTGACATGGGTGTTGTGTTTACCGTAAATTATTTTTTAGTGAAAAACAACGTTCTATTTGATAGTTACAAGCTTGTGGTGATTTTGTAATTCTCAAGATCAAGTCGGCTCTGTGTTTTGGAATCTTTTCTAGAAGTAGTGTGTATACTCGTACATGTATATAAATAGGAATATAAATATATATATATATATATATAGGAAGCCTTTTTTCTACTTCCGGGTGTAGTTACTCCCATATCTATATCTTACAAATTAGAGGGTATCTCTTCATACTTGGGGTCTCTAAAAAAAGTATGTACACATACTTGATTTTTAAAAGTGGTATGTGGACATACTCATGGTTTTATAGGAAGATACATCAAGTATATGGACATACTCCTTTCTCTATATAGGAAAGATGATATATCAGAATGTGCTAAAATATGAGTTCCACTCAAAAATTTTCATGGTTATCACTTTGTAAATTCTTATTTTAGGTATGTGCACATACTCAAAATTATAAATGGGTATAGACACATACCTAAGGTGGTTTTTTGAACGTGGGAGTAACTACACCCGGGAGTAAAATGGAATTACCCTCTATATATATATATATATATATATATATATATATATATATATATATATATATATATATTTGTAACATGTTTAATTCTGAAAAAAAAACCTCTGCTGAGATGCCCAAATGTTTGGGGTTTCCTTAATTTGTTATGTAAGTTACGTATGTTTTATTTGTTGATTCCTTTCAGCTGCAGAGATGCGAAATATGAACATTGGTCTTTCAAGCATGTTTCGTGTAAAAGAGATACGGAGATCATTGGGTATCTGGGAACAGATTGAAGAGCTGCTGCATGCTGATCGCTCGGCTCGGTGGTGCTGGAGGAAGCCATCCGTAAGGGTGGTCAAATCAAAGAATTTAATTGTGTGGGGCTGGCAGAATTGATCTTAACTGGGGGCTGGTACATTTGGTGGCAAAGAAGGCAATATGTACATGGCGAAAATATCCAGAGACCAGCAAGAACTGCACTTGCCGTAGCTGCACTTACAAGGAATTATATGTTATCTATGAAGAAAGAATCAAAGCAGCGACAAGGATGGAAAAAGCCACAAGAAGGTAAATTAGCGGTAAATATTGATGCTTCATTTGTTGAGGACGATGGTTGTGGAAGCACAGGGGTTATCATCAGAGATTCTACTGGGGGATGTATAGCTGCTTCCAATAGCTATGTCCCCTATGTTGTAGATGCACCTATGGCAGAAGCATATGCTTTGAAGGAAGGGCTGATGCTAGCACAACATATTGGGAGCAATTGAATCATTATCCAATCAGATTGCATGGAAGTAGTAAACACAATGCATGATGGTGGTTTCTCAGCGAATTCGGCAGCTGCTATTTATGATGATTGTTGGATAATATGGAAAGGATTTGATGATGTAACTATAGAACACTGCTCCAGGGAGGCCAATCAAGTTGCGCACGAGCTGGCTAGGCGAGCTTTATCATCACAAGAAACTTGTATTTAGGCCGATGAGCCCCCTAGCTTCGTATTAGGTAATCTCATGAACGATGTAACTATTCTTTCGAATAAATAAAGTGCGAATGGCATTCCCTAAAAAAAAGCATGTTTCGTGTATATGCTAATTGTAGAGGAGTGATATGAACTGGCCTACTGGGAATGTTGGGTCGACTTCAGAAAAATCAGGTTGATCTAGAGTTTGGACATCCCCTTTAGGCCTCCTTGTGGAATGTAGGATAGAGAAAACATAGGAATAGGATAAATGTAGGAATTGAGATGGCATGCTTTTGAAATCCTATAGGAATTGAAAACATAGAAATTGAGATGAGAAGGTACAGTATTTGGTAGTCTCGTAGGAAAAACAAAGGAATCTATAGCTTGCTCTTGCTCTACATGAAAACAAAGGAAAGAAAAAAGAGGTCTAACCTCTTGCTTTGTTTCCTCCAAAATCAAGCAAATGAATGAAAATTTCCTTTACAATTCCTATCCTCCAAATTTCCTTTGTTTTTCCTTCAATCCAAAGGGGGCCTTAGTCTATTTGGTTTATAAGCTCAGTTTCAAGATTTCTACTCTCTCTAGTGACAAGAGTCCAGTCCTTGTCTCTGGATGTAATCACGTGGCTGAGCGCAATGCTAAACTTTCATGCAACTGAACCAGTTCACAAACACTTTTGTTAAAACTTTCCTTATAGCAGATTTTTCAGCATTCAAGTCACTGTGGACTTAATTATTAATTCCTAAATAAATCAGAATATATATAATATATTCATATAATAATAAACTTTAAACTCATGAAGGGAATATCATTTTTGTATTATTAAGAAATTTCTGACTCGATCTTATAACAATATCAAATATATTTGTTAGACGCATAACTCATAAGTCCTGTAATAAACAACAGAAATTTCCTAATAGTTGAAATGAACGTAAGACTGAAAATGCTACTTGCTTACTC
>JAUNZO010003476.1:0-47175 GCA_031894775.1 Chloris gayana
GACCTATTAGTACCGCACAATCTCACATATCAGTTGGAAACTCCTTTCCCCAGCATATTCGCCACAAGGTTCAGCTCTCCTAGGTCGTGCATGATGTGCACTTTCCTCAATGCTTGAACTAACATTTAGTTTCCTGGTGCCTTCCAGACCTATAAGGCTATAACTCTTGCTACTTCTACTTGCCCTGTTACCATGCCTCTTTATTGCTGAGTTGCTATGTGGCTTGCACTTTAGTTTTATCCACACTAGCGTCGTCCTATTCTGAAGACATAGTGTGTTATTAAACTTCCTCAAGTATTCACAGGTACTTACTGATTAGGTCAAACAAACACGTGGGGACTTACTGAAGAGAGTTTCCCAGAACAAAGTTTCGGGAGGCGGTAGCTCCTTCTTCGGACAAGCCTAATGAGAAGGGAACAAGAGCTTCGAGTGCAAGGGTGTTGTATTATATCGGAATCTCTGGCCGTACCGAAGCGGTTCATACCGAGAGCACAATAGTCAATCCCCCTGCCTGCTCAGGCCTGGTGCGTATTTATAGTCCAGCTCCCAACTACCCCGAGCATGCAAGTTACAAACGTACCCACGCACGCTTCAGAGGCCACAAGGGCATACATGACATTCTAGGATTCATGTCGCTTCTCCTTCACGCGTCATCCCGAGGGACCACCTTCGCACGTTATCCCGAAGGGCCACCTTCGTATGTCATCCACGGGTCCCCGAGACCTCGTACGGTCGAGGCTTTCCTCCGGCTACTCACTTGATGGGCCTTCTTTCGACTGTTTTGGGCCTTATTCGGCCAACGGTGTTATGGGTTGGCCTGTTCCCTCAACATACCCTAAGGAAAACACTGGTTAGCAAAAAAAAAAGTGACCATTTCGTTGGATGTTGTACTAATAGCGGGAAAACAAATTTATATGTTTTACACATATCGTACCTACATCTAGTGTCATGTAGTACCTCTTTATAGCCATCTCAGTACAAGACTTCTAGAAAAAGCAACTGCCCCTATCGCTCGTTCGATATAAAAGTCTGTGGCTCTCTTCTTATGATTCTTAGTTCTATTTCAGTTGTCCATCTCACTTTCGTCTAATATTGACAGGTTATTCTTCTTCGTTCCTTGCCTTTGGCTGTGAGTTTGTGTATGCCTACCTGATCAAACGATAACCCTTGGCTTAGGAGGTGCACCAGAATTAAAAAAGTTATGTGATCTAGGTTCCAGGATCTGATTAAACAACAGTAATTTAGTTGAGCCTACAATAGTTTGATTTGGAGGTACAAGAAGTTTCATGTCTTGCGGATGAGGTTTTCAGGAACAGGGTGAAGGTGATTTTTTTTCACATATTAAGCATAATATGTTACAACATCGACCACAAAACAACGGGCAGCACATGAAGCACACATGGTCGGCGCAGACCACCACCTAAGACACTAGACCACGAGAACAACCTGAACAACCTGAACGAGGAAGCACACAACCCGACATGAAGACAATGGACACCACCCAACGAGCTTGCTACCAAACAATCAATGTTCTCTGCCCGCACCGGTCGAAATCAAGGGAGCAGCACCATTGCGCATCTGCGACAACATGCCGCCGACGCCCACCACGATCATCAGCCACAAACTGCCATTGTCAACCTGTGCCGAGCCTTCGTGCACCCCGTCGCCTATATAGCGCGCCCAACCTCCGCACCCTCCTCCATAGGCCGAATCCACCTCGCACCAGCCCCAAAACTCAATTAACAATGTTTTTCTTTTGGGCCTAGCTAATAGGCTAATTGAGGGTCTAAGGGAGACAAAGGGATGGAATTACCTAATCCTATTGCCTAACCCACGTTCCTGCCTTCCACTCACCGTTTCTCCTTCCATCGTTTCTCTCACGAACAGAAGACTCAAGTCTCACCCGTAGATCTCCTTCCTATAAGGCTGATTGATCCTTGCTGCTATTGGTCCTTTGCAATACATGGTAAGCAAAATGGTTCTCTACTATTTTCCCCATCACATCCCACGTTCTTAGCACCTGAACCCACTCCTGTGTTGGAGGAAGAGGGACATGGCAATCTACACCAAGTTGCGAGATAATACATGTTAGAGATAGAAAAAGAGCTGGTTATAGGTGGGAGAAGATCATTGGTTCTCATATCTTTGTGTTAGGTATGGAACCAAGATCCAAAGTCCTTGGTTTCTTCTCTGTTTAGGATGGTTTAGACCTGCTAATTTGATCTTAATCCCATGGAGAGGTCATGGCAGCCACGACCTTGTAGTTAACAGTTTTACCAATCGGTACGGTTTCTGTTAATTCCTTTTTTTCTAGCCTTTTAGGATTTGAATCTGAGAGTCATTTGAATACTAAAATTTTAGAGGATTTGATTATCTTTCCATCAAATACTAGAACATCTCGTTTGGTTCAGTATACCTAGAGTTATGAGTTTCTTAAGTTCAGCTGTTTTCAGGGCGCAATACAGCAAGGAAAAACTGAATGTCTGTGTTTGTGTGTAAGATAGCTAGAGTTGTAGTTAGAATTAATTCCATGATTAAATACCAAAATTGTAGTACTTTTTCTGTAGATGTTCATAGTATGCTCAATTATGTTTTTCTTTGTTGTATAAAAATATTTATGAAAATGTAAAGCTGATTGTCCCGTGTCGATAGATTTGATCTTTTGGGCTAGTATGAGTTTCTTTGACAAATGGCTATAGAATTGTGTTATGACCCATACTTTCTTGATATTGTGGTTTTAAAAAATATTATTGTTGTTATTGAATCAGGTGGCGGTGCCTCCAATCCATGATTGAGTGTTTTGTCTTTATCACCTTTGGTTGATTAAGAGGCGAGTAACGTAGGGGTGTGGTCAATGCTATGTTTATACCCATGTCTTGCATCTTTTCTGAATAAAATGAATTGCACCACAAGAATAATATCAATATGCTTTGGTACTTTCTGAAACATTCAATGATTGATTATTGCTTGTTTTATTTGTTTAGTGGTGCAAGATTAATGCTTGTCAAACAAAATGCTTGACCCTCGGTTCAATTTATTGATAGCCTTTTAGTACTATAATGATGATATGATCACTTGGATATATTGAGTTGAATTATGCATTCATGACATCTCATATGCATACACAAACATTTTATATGAAGAAAAAGGTCGATCATAGCCATCGTGCTATGACTAGTACCGATACATGGAGTTGCATGAGAGGTTGGCATCGCCCAATATGAATCTCTCAAATGGAATTGCATCATAGCATGCATACATTCTTGTTAATAGCAATGATTTTGCTATGGAGTTCATTTTGTTGATTTATGGAGTTTGATGGATGTTCATACTTATATAATTTACCTTACAAGTGCTCTACCTTGCTTGTCATATATATTGTTTATCTTCAACTCTATTAAATAAACCACATGTGAGATATGTGTATATTCATAGTTGTTGCTTGCTGAGTTTATCTCACCCCTTGTCATCTTTCCTGGTGTTTTTGAATAAAGTGCATCTGATGGGCTTGTGAGTAGCTGAAATGCACATGCTCACTTGCTTCGAACATTCATATTTATTATTAGACTTTATTCTTGTAATAATGATGAAAACCATTTGGATCAAACATAACGTTTATTTCTGAGTTTTATATCTTTGTTATTCGTTTAGTTCAAAACTCTGTTTTTGTATTATCATGTATTGTTAAAAATAGGGTGTCACAAGTTTTCATTAATATTTTTGAAGCATTAGTAGAAACATGTCAGCCGCCCCTAAAAATTGATTAGTAGCGGCGGGTGAAGTTATGAGTCGTCTTTAAAAATATGGTCATTTTCAACGGCGGTTGACAAGATGAGTCGCCTTTACAAATCACTTTTCAAAGACGGCCCACAAAATGATCCGCCGCTACAATTCCAGCTTAGCAAACAAAGACCCACTAAATCTATAAGTAAAAAAACCCTAGCCTCCCCGGTCCTACCCACTTAGCGGCCACCCACCCCTCCCACAGCCCACTCTCTCTCTCTCTCTCTCTCTCTCTCTCTCTCTCTCTCTCTCTCTCGTCTCTCTCCACCCAGTGTCGGTCGGTCACCCCCACCGTCGGCCGGCCCGCACGCTGCCTCGCCTCCCACCGGCCGCCACCCCATCTTCCTCCTCCCCGGCGCGCGGGGACGGGTGGCTCCCCTCCGGTCGCGGCGGACGACGCACGGGAGAAGGCGGCCGCCCCTCCGGCGGCGGCGGATAATGCAAGGGAGGGAGGGGGGGGGGGGGATCCGGCCGCCCCCTCCCCTAGACAGGTCTGCCCTGCAAAGCTTCGGTAATAGCTAGACGCGTAGCTCCCTTCAACTAGACTACTGGAAAAAGTTGTAATGAATGACTTTGATGATGTACCCTGTGCATTAGACACACTTCTCGCACAACCAGATCTCGAGATGGAGCTACGGTTTAGCTTTTACGTGGGCTGAGAAAGCACTCGGTAAAGTCATCTATGCCAAGTGTAGAATTAAACACTCGAAAAAAATTTGATTTTCTTCAAAAAAATTTAAAATTATTAAATAAATTCTAAATTAAGCAAATTTTGGCATGACATAATATCTATTACTTATACAAAATATTTTGAAGTAAAAAAAACTCATCCATCAATTTGACTCCAAATTTTGATAACTCATTCTCAACTCTAAGGTGGTTCTTCGGAGATTCTCCGTTTTGTAAGCAATGTATGTGATAACTTTTATGAAACCTGCTCTACTTTTTTATCGTAGCTTCTACGTGTGATACCATCATATCATAACAAATATTATGATTTTTTGAATTTATTTGCTTTTCCTAGAATTTAAAAATCATTTGGACAAACGTTAGCGGTCATATTTCTGAAAAAAATACGTGTCAAATTTCTTTTTCTTTCATGGGTAAGATCATAAATTGGGCTAAATAACATGAATATAATTTTTATGCCCATTTTATTTTATTATTTGAATCACTTATAGTTCAAATTTGATTTTATTCAAAAATTTGCTTGAAATGTAATTAATTAAGTAAATATGGCAAACAAAGACAAAAAAATACCAAATTTTAACATGGAGTAACTCATGTTGTATGTGTAGAATAGGAAAAAATTTCAAGGTAGAAAAGAAAAAATATTAATTCTTTGCCTAGTGTAAAAAAAAAACACTCAAGCAAACCATTATATTTGCTTGAGTGTACAAAATAATACACTCGGCAAAAGATTCTTTACCGAGAGTGTCTCGGTAAAGAATCTTTTGCCGAGTGTATTATTACACTCGGTAATGAGGTTTTTGCCGAGTGCATTTATTTTACCGATTGTATTAACTTTTACACTCGGTAAATATGTTGTTTACCGAGTGCCCGAGTAAATACACTAGACAAAGATTGAGGCACTCGACATATATCATTCTTCCCGTAGTGAAATCTACTCAACAGAAGAGGCTTCTTTTAGGTTCATATTCTTTCTCCGTATCAGATGGAAATACAACCTCTTCTTTCTGCCCTACCCTTCTCGTTTCTTGCCATGCACCAGCGCCATGAATACGGTTACCAGATGGGCCTCGGCAGTAGGGACAACAAACGCCACCGGCAGAATCACCTTCCAAGTGACGCCGCCGCTGGCCCTCAGGGTCCCTCAACCTGCTCCTAGCCAGGGTACAAGGCAGATGCGAACATCATGCAGCCGTTACTTCGACGTTGTGTTCATCGAGAGCGTGGCACAGCTGTACCCTAGGATCGAGCTGGTACATCTCTCACTTGATCCACTCCGGTGCCCCGGCAAGTCACCATTCCTGATGTATCCCATGCGCAATGTGAATTCACTTGTAGAGTACTTATGTGCGCTCGATTTCATCATGAGAGTATGTAGAAGAAACGATATTGACATGCCATAAGGGTGATATATATGCATGCATTCAGGAGGGAAGTAGTTTCATATGGAACACTGGCTGTCCCCTCCCTTGCATTGTCACATTAGTAATTATTGTATTTACCTTCATTCACTTATGTTTGTGAGTAATGCACGCCAAAGCGGTATCCCAGAGGACACGATATGTGAGCATATGCTAAATTTAATACATCTGCGGTTGGTCGGTATTCAAGTACTAAATAATGAACTTATGCTAATCAAGACTGTACCTCTGCTTCTCTTCTTTAGCATACTTCTCTTCTCCTTTACCCCATACGTGTCCTTCATGTCCTACACACTTGTCGCTCCTTGCCATGCACTAGCACTGAGAGCATGGTGTCCTCGCAGGAGACTACAGCTACCACGAGTTCTCCCTATTCTTAGATCATGATGACCGGTCATGTTCACGCAAATGTATCGCCCTGTTTTCATGCAGACATCACTACTGGAAAACGAAAGTTTGCCGTGTGGCAGAGGCAGACAGCAAAGACCATATTATACATGGAAAAGTTGTTTTTGCCGTGTGTAGCTCACTACGAACACCCGACGGCGACAAAGGCCGACGGCAAAGCCATGTTTGCCATGTGACATAAAAAATCTTTGCCGTGTGTCAAGCTGGACAAACAGCGAAATTTTCTATAATGGGTGAAGACGCAACGGCGTGAGAGCAGTATGACACACCGTTGACACACGACAAAACATTTTCGAAAAATAAAAAACGGCCAACACCACGATGCCACCATCGGCGCGGCTGCACGCGCCACCAGCCACACGGCCCTGCCCGCTCGGCGTGCCGAGGCCGCTCCGCGGCCGCCCTCTGCCTCGACTGCCTCCGTCGCCCTGCCCCGCCTCCCTCCTCCTAGTCCTCATCTGCAGCTGCTTGTTGGGACCACCCCGCCCGCCGCACTCAGCCCCAGCCACCCCTCTCTGCCATCACTAGAGCAGCTGAAACTTCCCACAGAACACACCGACCTGATTACACTAGCACCACACCAGTATCACCAACCACCCCGATCCCTGGGCTAGTTCAGTGCCACCGCAAACGGTCACGTTGACCTGCTCTGTGTCACAATCATTTTCTGTATGCTTATTCTTGACCTTTTCCGTGTCCTTTTTATGTAAGCGAGAGCGCGGCGGGAGTGGATAATCCTCGCACGCGCGCGAGCAGGGCTCGTAGCAAACTTTCGGACAGGGATGAAACTTTCTTTTGTTGGAAAATTTTACATCCCACAAACTTTCTAAAAATGGAAAGTTTTCTGCAAACTTTTTAGAAAACTAAAATCGGGTAAAGTTTCATAGAAAGTTTCGTTGAAAGTTAGATCGAAAAAAGTTTTATAGAAAAGTTTCATCAAAACTTTGCGAACCAAACTTCGATCCAAACTTTGAATCACAAACTAAACTGAAAGTTTCATAAAAAAAGTTTCGTCTCCTGAAAGTTTCTGTTTTAGGAAAGTTTTTTTTACAAAACTTTCAAAACAAAATTGCTAGTGAAAACTTTTAAACAAACTTTGGTTCAAAACTTCTCACCGAAACTTATAAGCAGAAACTTTGGGTCGAAACTTCTAAGAAAACTTTGAAATAAAAATTTTCGCAAAAAATTTTCGAAGTATGAACAAAATGTATCAAACCGAAGATTGACACAACTTTGAAAATAAAGTTTGAAGAAAAGTTTTGAACCAAAGTTTCATCGAGAAAAAGTTTCAAGTCAAAGTTTTGTGAAAAAAATTTAAATCAAAACTTAAGCCAAGCTTCATACCTGAAGCGGTTTACGTGGTGCGCTGCGAGCGCACGCTCGCGTATAAGGATTTCCGGAGCGCGGCGTTGCCAACCTCACGCGTTGTAATACGACAATGTCATGAACGGAGCATGGTCAACTCTACACGTTGTGCCATAATGCAAATGCATATTGGCCGCCAATTATTTGCTCGCCACACAATTCCATTGATGTTGTCGCTAGGCAGAAGTTCGCTGTAAGGAATAACTTCGTGACAATGCTCCAGCAGCGAGGTACGGTGTGCATTGCACACTCTTTCCTCATCTTGATCAGGGGATAGAGCTAACACATTAGTTTTCCTTCAAATTGATGAGACTGTTACTTCAGTGGTTCGGAGATAGAGTACTATCTGACTTCTTCCACCTAGTATTCACATGGGCTTGTGTACCTATTATGATCAAGTATACTTCCATACAGAAAAGATGGTTTTATAGAAAAAATGATAATTTGTTTCGATTGAAAACTGCTGAGATAAGCTGAACAATGCCTGCTAGCTAGGTGAAGAAATTGGCTAGCAATCAAGGACAATTGAGCTGCAGGACTGCCATCGATCATGTTTCGTGCCCTGGTCTCTCCAACATCGCTGTAATGCACTGCATTCTTGACCGTTGCTGATGCATCCCATACGTACTAGAAATTCACTATTGATTTGGTAAGCATTAAAAAAGAAATGCATGACTCAGAAAGTCAGAACTGACCCTCTTCACTAGTTTCTTTAGACATTGGGAATTTGTTACCTTTATACTTAAAGTCCAGACTCGGGAACACAGTTGCTCGACCCTTGCAACTATGGCAGGACGGTAAACTCTATGGTCAAAATACTAAAAAGGCCCCTACAGAAGATGAAAAAGGTGAGGAATGAAATGAGAAAGGGTATTTGGGTGGATCCTGTTACCTTCTCTGTAACCATAATTAATATATCAGTATTTTGAATCATTTATTTCTCTTGAAAGTGAGCTACTTGGACTCAAGGAATTTGAATCTGCATGCTGCTGTTTGCTAATTCTCTATTCGTTGGTTTGAGGGTTTTATCAGTTGAAACACAAATAAAATTTGAAAGACCATGCGAGACAAAATTCATATACGCAGCACCACATCTTTACCACCTCCCACATACCAGTGCCAAGCTGCAAATGGTGATCCCAAAAGCTGTCGTGGATATATTCGCGTCCACCTGCACTCTGCTTCTTAGTTTTAAAATTTTTCATGAGGACCTTCTCCCTCACTTTGTACCTCTCCTTCCTGTCCTACACGGGACAGATGACATATGCCAAATCAATAGTGGCGGACTAGGCGGTCTGGGGACTCTCTTCACTGGTAAAGGATTATGGGCACGGTGGAGGCAGTCCTTAGTCCTACTGTAAAGAGATCTGGTGCAATGAGTGTGCAGTTCTGAACTAATCAGTGGGGCAGTGAACTAATCCAGGCAGCACAGTCTTGCATAAACTTCCACGCTCAACCATGATGCAAGTGATCTGGGACGCCGATTGTTGATCGATTCACATCTTTATCATTCTGTCTCTAGGCAGCAACTTGCCACGAGGAAGGTTTTCTGCACAAGGGTTGAGTAACTACATACGCTCTGCATTGAGCATACTTCCCTCCACCGAATGCAACACGGTTGAGCTAACATTTAATTTATCCTGGTGTCTTCCAAGCCTAAAACTCTTGCTAGCTAGTTGTACTGCCGTGTCTCTTGCTAGCTAGTAACACTGTTCTACGATATTCACCTTCCAGGTCCAGAACCTGTATAATATTTTATATTTATAGAGAGCTTTTGTGGTACTAGATGATTCCAATACCCTGGCCCTTCAAATTGATGAGACAGTCACTTCAGATGTCCAGCGATAGAGTGCTATTTAACTTATTCCAGCATTAACATGGCGTTGTGCACTTATTAAGACCAGAGATCTTCTCCGATGTTTGCAACGAATGTGGACCGTCCAGTGGCCTCGATCCAATGGCTCATGATGGAAGGTACAATGCCAAAGGTACTTTAATATTGATGGAAGTAATTAAATTTTGGGGATAAAATAGTAATTTTACATGTTAGAAGGCGTGTAATTTACGTTGTTTAGGTATGATTCACTCAAAATTATTGTAGACCAAGGCAGCGGTGTCGTGGCATACCCGTCTGGAGTTACTGATTGATTAGGGTTATGTCGCACGTGATGGCATTCTTGAACGCAGCTTCTGGTTCTCGAAGTCCCACAACGGCAGCGTGGGCCCGCACGCGCACCCTCCCGGCGCTCCACCCGACGGCGTCGGCGCCGTAGCGTTTCTCACTCCGACGCCTGCTGCCGTGATGTTGTTTCTTGTGCCGTTGTTTACTCGGATTTTTTATTGTTTACTTGGTGGCGATGTGGAGCCTAAGAGAAAAGAAGGGAGAGATGATGGCGGTGGTGGAAGGAAAAAAATTTCTACTATGATATACATAGTTAATCGATCATGTACCTGATGTGATACTATTAATTAAAGATATTTAGTTTGTATATAATTACCCACCTGCCACCGGTTATGATAACTTTTGTTCCATACCTTGCCCTTCCCTCAATCAACGATTGAGACCGAAATTCCTCCTAATACCTCTAGATACCTCGCAAACACTGGAAACCTCTCTTAAGACCAAGTACTTCCATAGATAAAAAACTATAATGATTTTATAAGAAAAAAATAATTTGTTCCAATATGTACTAGTAGAGTCAAAACACAAAATTAGATACTTTTTATACGCCACTTATATGATTTTCTTTGCAACCGATTCGTCAAGAAGTACTGAATCCCCTGAATTAGGTACAGGAGTTCATGTTTGAAGGTTTTATGTTTTCTGTTGTACTACAATAGTACATATACATCAATGTTTTTATGAGAAAAAATTTAAATGAAATGAAATTTATATCATAGAACACCTGATGATATGCTCCTACAAGCAAGAAGAGCCTTTAATTCTCCAATCTTCAGAGGGGTCTTAATTGTGGCTTGTTGGACAGTTTGGTGTCACAGGGATTCAATTATTTTTGATCGTAAGAGACCCTCACTGATGAGATGGAAGAAGAGCTTCAAAGAGGAATTTTCTTTGGTAGCCCTGAAGGCTAAACCAAGTACAAAAACTTTGGTAGAATCTTTTTTTTATGTAATATCAGTTAAGACCTGTTTTGTAGATTAGGGTCTTTTTTTTTCAGCCTGGGGCTGCTTTGTACATAACTTTTTTTAAGCTTAATACAAAAATACAAGTAGGGGCTTCCCTGCTGACTTCGATAAAAAAAGAAATTTATATCATAGAAGTAAGCACCAATTGGTAATGTCTAAGCTTTGCAACCAAATAGAGGTCAGAAAAGTGCTCAAATTTTAAGCACTATGCTAAATAGTTCCTACGAGGTGTGGAAATCGGATATCACAGGCAGCAAACTTCATGTTTGAGCTTCAGCACTCCATTGATGATGTTACATACAGTGCACTTCTCCCTCATCGCTGGGATGCAGACGCCATTAGGACAACAAAAGAAATAGTTGGGGGTATTCACCTTGGCCTTACAGAGTGATATATTCGTTCTGAGCTGGTGGCCGGTTCAGATATATTATTTATTTACCAAACTAATGAACATGAGACTATCAATGAAGAAATCAAAGGCAAGAAGCGATGTAACAATTCATGATGTCTCTCAAGCCGATCACTGACGCTGGATGTATCACCATGCCGTAGCGAAGCACATGCACTTTTTCTAGTACTAAACTATTTTCCAATAGATCATCCATTTTGCGTTTTGCCTGTGGAACCATTGCACATTTTCTTGCATAATCACAATTATTTTTTTTTCCAAATTTAGGACCTACACATGTGTCATCCCACAATAATATGAGACAAAAGTATTCAACTTTACCATGTCTCCCCGAGGTCTAGTTGACGAATGTTTCATTGGGAAGCCTACATTAATCATATATATACATGAGAACGATCTTGTAGGCAGCCAGTGCTGTTCAACTAGTGATGAAGTTGCCACTGTTTATCCACAGCTCAATATTTGGATGTAACGTTCGGGAACTGTTTGTCTCAGAACATTCTGTACCCATGGCATACATTTACTCCCCTAAGTTTACAGCCCACCCAACGCATACTCGGTGGCCACGTCTACCTGTTTACTTTTAGAGGAGTTTTTCGGTCCACAATACTTACAAGTAGTTTTGAAAAAATATTTGCAAGTAGTTTGATCCAACGGTGAAGATTTGAGATCGGAAATACACAACTACTTGCAAGTATTTTACCATGTTAAGGGTATTACCGTAAAAGTGATAGATTTGTCATGATTAATTTTTATTTTCATGATAATATAAATGGAAATTAGTAATATAATTAATCTTTGATGTTAATAATGTGTTCAATATTATTCTTACAATAAAGTTGTGGTTCATATATCTAAATTATATTTTATGGAAAATATAAATCTGTTAATTATTAGTAAAATTACAAATATTGTGGACCGAAAAACTTCTCTATTTTTACCGTTGGATAGAAGTCGGCAGAGATCCATGTGTCTGGGTGAAAACGGAGTTGGTGAAAAAAGAGGCCTCGTACGACAGCAGCACGCGTCTTTCCCGAATGGCGAGGCGTGCGACTCCGAGTACATGGTTTACCTTACCGATTGTACCGCTGCTACCGCTCAGTCGCGAGATTGCGGTAACCGCGGTTACCGTTCGAAAAACCGCACAAGTGACGGATTTGAATTTGTTTGAGTCGAAAACGGTTTTTCGAGCGGTTACCGAACGGTAAGTGCGGTTTACCGTTCGATAAGTGCGGTTTACCGCCAAACGCAACGGAAAACCGACATAAAATGAAAAATGAAAAAATATAAAAAAAGCAAAAAATAGTTGACATGAGCTTTGCATAATTTCTACCCCAATAAAACACATATATTAAGCACATATAATCTAGATAACATCATGTAAACTCACAAGACATGTAATCCATACTACATATGGTTCAAATAAATTGTCGATTACATCACATAGTTTTTGAACAAATAATTATACAACCTAGAATATATTACGCATATTATAATAAATTTATTATACATTACACAAGTGACAATGGTTGCTACATCCAATTAGCGTATTCATCCATTAATACGAGCGCAATCCTACGAGTAGTCAATGCCTCATATGTAATTAGAGTATAATTGTTAGTGACAACAAATAGGTACAATAAATATTGAACAAATGACCTTTATGAAGTGGGATAAGATTATTTTTATATTTTTATTTATTTTCTCCTTTTTACGTTTTTTATTTTTTTACCCTTCAAATTTGTGAATTTTCGTAACATTATTTCACCAAAAATCATCATATAATGCCTAGTTTTTTTTACGAATTTTTCTATCAAATTTTATCGAAAATTTAAAAATTTAAATTTCAAATGACCGGTAACCGGCCGTCCGCAGTTACTGGACCGACTCGGTAACTGCGGTAACCGCGGTAACCGTACCGAGCGGTAAGTTATACCATGCTCCAGTACGGCGACCTGTGTCCCCTCCCAGTTGTTGTGTCCGCTCCCAGTCCTCTTCCTTGTACGACAACCTTTTCCCCTCCCCTTTCCTCCTCCTCTCTCTCTGGTGGCTTGGCATGGTGCGCCTTCCGGGTCGGGGTGGCGGCTCCTGTCATGGCAGGCGGCGTAGAGCGTGGCGGGCGGCCACGAGCTGCCTGCCCCGTGGCCACGGCCTCCGGCGGATCTGAGCTGGTACCATGGCCGCTCCTCTGGTCACAGCGGCCGGTGACAAACACGGCTGCCTCCGGTGGCGGTGAACAGTAACATGTATGTGAGCATCTCCTTTTCTCTCTTCGAATCTTGGCTGGTTCCTCTCTTGATTTGATTTTTCTTTGATTTTTCTTGTCCTACACCCAGCAGCACACCTTCGATCTCAATCAATGAATTGGTGCTTCATGATGAAATTAGAGGAGGAGAGAGTGTAGTTTTCCTGCATGAATTGCTTGCCTCCATGCTCTAACTACAGCCAAGCTTGTGAAGAAGGTACGGACAACATCAGGCCACTGTTTGTTCATGAAAAAAATTCTCTACTCTCTTCTTTTATACCAGGTTCTTCACTGTTGCCCAGATTCGAAAAATCATTTTTTGATTTTTCTACAGTTAATACAATTCATATGGTTCCTGTTTGAACTGATTCCTCTTCAAGTGGTTTTTACTTTTTCCATGAAAAAAAACTGAAATAGCTGACCGAGAAATTGTTGCAAAATATTTTATCATCTGTTGTGTATGTTTGGCTATGCCTATGCTAATGCTTGATACCCAAGAAAAAGGGGAAAAAGGAAGGATGAAGGAAGCAAACATATATGTATATAGGCCAAATACGATATTTACTTTAGTTTCCCTGGGTAAAATCAATCTGTGTGGATGATCTCTGCTTCTGGACTGTTAATTGATTTGGCTTCAGCCTGGGTACCTGATTCATGGTAGTAGCCGAGTATTTTATGGGATGCCTGATGAGTATTTTCAGATTTGGAGTGCTAGATAGGATTTTGGTGCTACAGCCTCATTTATTTAGGAATAGGTATCACGTACTGATAAAGAACTATGACTAATGTATTACAAAATTGTACAGTTTGATTGACAGGTCAATGAAATTGATTTTCCTTATTGTGATTTGCAGAACCAATTGCACTAGGTGCTATTCTCGCTATAATTCGGGATTGGTTGCTCCAATGGTCTTTGCTTAGACAGTTGCAGTTAGGTGAATTCGGGACAGTAGGAGCATTAGTTTTTTGTTCATCTCCACATTTATGTAAATTGCTGTAGAGGTTTTTATCCTTTTTCTATACAATGTACTATCTGTTAGCTTAAAAGCTTTGGCACGGTGCTGCAGTTGCCTTTCATTTTGCTAAGCATTTTCTTTATTTTAATATTCCATCTCTTCCTGCAGTTGTAATGGTGGCGGTTGAGAAAGGTGATTGGAAAAATTTATGCTCTAAGAGATAATTTGTATAGCTACGTACTACTATTTGCCGATGCAGTAGTGTGCTTTTGCATACATGTGTACCAATAGTGTCAGTACTGGACTGATTTTTCAATCAGTGATGCGCTGATGCCCATGTTGCAATGCTACCAAGCATATATATGCTTGTGACTAATATCTGCAAGTGTCAGATTGAGTCAACCAAATACACTCCTTTCCCAGGTGCGACATCTGTTACCTTATACACCTTCCATGGCATCGACCGTTTGGCACATTGAGTTCCTTGTTGGAAAATGATGAAAGCTACAACTGAAAATAAGATCCTAACTCTGTTGCAGAATGTAATGAACATGCTACCATAATGAGCCATTTATAAGAAGTTAGAGCACCAAATCATGTTAGAATTTTGACTGCCCATTAATTACAAGATATTATTTGTTTCTATTGAACACCTGCCCAAATCTTGTTCTTGCTCTTTACCATTTTAGAGTCTAAACAGACTCATTGTGATTTGTCAGGTTTGTTGGACCTGTCAAATGTTAGGGATATTAGTTTTATGGTTACTCCAAAACTGGCTTGCATACTGATGTGGGAGACAATACAAAGTAACTACTTATCAAGTCTCTTGTTAGAACCGACCCTATGCTTCTCCAATTTTAAACTAGCCTCCACATTTAAGGTTGAGTTCAGCTATGTATTCTTGTATTGAACCCTTAACTCTAATAATAAAGTGGGCACATACCTTTAATGTTAGTCTGCTGGAAAATTTAGTTTTCCCTGTGCTATTGATACACGTAAGGTAATCACTAAAAGTGGCTTACCTTTTTGCATCATTGCATCCCCAGAATGCAAGGAAACATCTATCAGTTGATTTTTTAACCATTTAATTGATTGCACCTATCAAGGACTAAGAATTTCAAATTTCAAATTATTTTTGGCTTCCCATCCATCAGCCGATAGGATGACTGAAAAGGAAATTCTCTTCTATCTTCATTGATTTCTTTCTTACTCTTTTTTTTTATCATTACAGCATAAGCCATGAGTCATAAAATAATATACCATTTGCAAATCATTCACATAATTTTACCAGTGAAGCATAATATATGGTAGTCACCTGAAGGAAATTAAAACTTTATATTGGCAAGTCAATTTTATAATTCTTTAGAAAATTTGCAGAGTGCATTATAGCTTGTACTACTTTTGACTCTTTGAGCAGTTACCATCCACTGTTCTGATCATTGTTCTATTCATTTGTAGGCGCGGCAGGTGTTTTGAGCATTGGAATATATATATGGTCTGGTAATTTCTGGCAGTAATGAATTTTCAACACAAAGGATGGCATACAAGAAAACCACATTGTCTGCTTACCGTGAATGTTAACAAATCCTAGCCTCATTTAACTTGAGTCTAATATTTGGTTTTTTTAAGACTTGAAAATTTTCTTTTTTCCCTTTGTATTTTATCTCTTGTGTGTTGTGGTATGATCCTTTTCAACAAACACATAATTTTGGCACTCCTCACTTCAGTTACATATTATTTATCTTCATGCTGAATTTTGGAAGGAGAAACATGTGTTCAATTATATGGGATAGGTATGTCATGTCCCCTGGTCGTTGGTTAGGTGATGATGCTCATTTTTTAGTCTGATGCATATTCTTAGTATCTTTTGATCATAGTGCAAGTACATAACTCAGGTCTCAGAATACTAATTTCAGTAACTTTTTATGAGAAGAGTACTTTGACATCTTATTGAGCCTCTCAATTATGAAGCTTGATGATACTTAAGAGCCAATACTGACCACGAAGGTCGGATAAAGATAGCATCGTATTGACTTTTCTATAACACCCAACAATGGAAATTTTATCTGCCCATCAATATCAACATGATATCAGTTGTTAGAAATGAGGGATCAGTTTGATAATATTGACCTGATTGTTTCATCACGTGGTCAGTTGTAATTGTGGCATATATTGAACATTTTTTAGAGTCAGACATATACCTTTTGGTGTTTTGATACATTGTTTGATTCCGTTTCAATTGTTAATGTTATGAAAACTATATTATCACCTCCTCCTATTGTATTGCGTAGTATATAATCAGCTCGTATCCAGACCAACTCGCATCTCTTCAGATATACTCATATTAATCTCTTCATTACATGCATTTTTCAATTAATCGGCGCGCGCATTACACTAGTGTACATGATCCCAGACGGTCGTGTTCCACATCTAGAAATGTGCAGACTGCGGACCCAAGCTTCTCTATGACAGTCAGCAGATGCTGGAGGCTTTAGGTACCCCCTCTTTATAGCCACACCTCTCTCAGAACATTATCTGGTACGCTATATATTTTCATCCAATACAAAGCTACCTGATTTAACCTCGATGCTTACTATACTATTTCGTTTCACCATATCTCCACTTTTACCTAATTTCGATGGCTGCTTCTTGCCCTTCACAACGTGTCCTATGGATGTTTACCGGATTGAATGATAACAATAGGTTTAGGAGGCATCGGAATGGAGCAAATCATATGATTTAAGTTCTGGGATTTGATTTATCAATATCTGTGTAGTTGAGCTTAGTGGGGTATATCGACACGCTGCGGTACGCCTGCTAGTTGTCTTCTTCGGTGAAGGCTATGTACCATCAGCCGTGCGACAGTTAATGGTATTGTTAGCTCGCTGGCTTCTACAACCATTCAAAATTTTTAGCGAGGATGTTCACCAAATCGAAGATGCGGGAAAGGACTGGATCACATAACCGTCGAGAGAAGATGATGATGTCCAGCACCCGGCGTACATAGCCCAGTAAGCAGTTCGCACAGATCACAACTTTTTCTCATCCAATGGCCGGGGATCGGAAGTTCTCTCCTAGTCTCCCACGATGGGAGGTGGTGTTGTAACGTAACTGTTCTACCGGTTTTGGAAGGACGCGACGATCATGCTACACTCAGGTGAATGGGTGAGGTTGATGGGGCCACGAAGCTAGTCGCGGCCATCTTGTGTATCCAAGAGCACCTCAGCGTTGTCGCACACGACGTAGCCAAAGCTAGGGCATGCTCCCTGTTCTCATTTTATCGCGTGACCTGCAGTGCACCATGGAGTAGGGCCTTTAATTATTTGGTGCTTTCAAACCTGTTACAGTCATATGATCGTTTGGTCTCGTGCTGAACTTGAATAAATACAAGGCAGGTTTGCGTGCTCTACCATGCCGATGAGGCTTATTGCATTTGTTTCATCTGTTGGTTTTGTTATATATACTTTTTTGCGGTTAGAGCAGTGGGGTCACGGAGACCGGGCAATTATATTGGTTAGAGGGTCGAGAACTAGATGAGCAGCGTCGGCAATTCTCCTGTGTGGGCGTCGAGAGGAGATAAGAGTGGGGAGACACGGGTGGTGGTGGGGGTAGTCTAATCCACGCGCGTGCCCATAGCAAACCACCCAGACAAATCCTAACTTTTCTTTTTTATAAAGTTTTACATCCCGCAACTTTCCATTTCACGAAAGTTTTCATAAAACTTTGTAGCAAACGTCGCAACAAACTTTACGATAAACTTTCAGACTAAACTATCAACAAAAACTGTTGGAGCAACTTTGAACAAAACTTTGGACTAAACCTTTAAAGTAGAACTTTGGATCACACTTTCTGACTAAGTTTCATGAAAAAATATACAAGTGCTATTCATAAAAAATACAAATACGAAGACTTCTAATAAGGCTCTTATATCCTTGACATCAGGTACAACCTGGTCCTTCCAATTGGTGAAACTGATCCCCACGTCTAGGTTACTGATATATAGTGCTACTAATATTTCTTCTAGAACTAACATGGCTTCCTTCCCATGGGAAAAATATTTTTATAAAAAAGGATCAATTGTTGCATTGTAAGCTGCAGTTTTATCGTGAAAAATGTAAATTTAGATTCTTTAGAAGGATCTTGTTTAATACATTGTAAAATAGACGAAATAAATAACATCATTTCAATTACAACGATAGGAGGATAAAAACAATTAGATGTAATGCGTATCTTACCAGAAAATTGTGACGAAGGTATATTCGATTCAAAATGTTGTAATGCTCCATGTCCCTTCTCTTTACGTAGTTGAGATAAGCACTACCACATTGAGAAAAGTGTATTATTGCATGAAATTATCGTTATTGAATTGTACTTGTGTACTTACCGATTTATGACGCTCATGATATCTTCGTAGCGCCTGTAGTCGTAGTCAATCCAACACTAATAGATACCCAATTTTTGGCATCATTAAGAAACAAATCCAATGACCACTGCAACAAAGATCGTATAGCTTTTACAATAGATAAGAGGAATGCAGTAGTCTAACTACTCGAGGTGGTAAGACGCGAAAATGCAGTGTCTATCCTGCCAATCCTTGAAGTACCTGAAAATATAAGCTGCAGCTTGAGACCTTGCTTTTGTCGTCATGGTGGCGCGCGTGCGCGCAGGGGCCCGACCACTTGCACGTCACCACTCCTGGTGCACGTGCGCCCGTCAAGGCTTCCAGCAAGAGTAGACCCAGGTCGCCATACGAGGAGAAAAGCAAGGGGCGGCGCGGATTTTAGGCAGGTTTAGCGTATTTTAGTAAGGCTCGGCAGGATTTTGGTCAGGTTAGGGTTATGTGTGACAAGTGGGATAGGGGTATGACTGTCTTCTGTATATACTACTGACTGATCAATGAAGGTAAACGGCTTGAAAAAGTATCGTTATTGACGGTAGTGGCAATTTTAGACTAAAGTTTCAGTTTCAAGGCAGATTCAGAAGTTGATACTTTTTGATGGCAAAAATGGGATAGAGCTAACTTTCCATGGAGAAGAAGGAATTTACTCTTTAATCAAAGACAAGAAGCAACCGAATCAACCATAAGATTCACGATTTTTCTGTTGGGTGAGCCCTTGGCTCCAGCCTTGCTTATTGCATTGGAAGCTGCAGCTCTGTTTTAATTTGGGAAGCCAATCTCTTTGACTATCTAACTTAAGTTCTCTAGGAATCTACAATAACCGCTCCTGATGCATCCCATACGCACTGGAAATTCACTTGTAGAGTAGGTACGTGCACTTGATTTCATCATGAGAGTGTAGGAATAGATATTGACCGGCATAGGTGATATGCATGAATCTAGGAGGGAAGTTGTTCTATTTATACGTAAGGCACTCCGTGTCCCATCATTTCTTTCTCCGTCATATTAATAAGATGTAGAATTATTTATCATCCTTCACATTTTTGTTAGACATTAATAGGCCAGAGACGTACACCAGATACCAGAATATATGTTCATAAGCCAAAATTTAACAAAATTAAAGTTGGTCAATGTTAATTAGTTAGACAAATAAATAAACAATGCACATGTGCTAATCAAAACCGCACTATAGAGACCAGGTGTCTGGACTCTGGACATTGGATCGATCACAAGGCCAGTTCAACTTCACACAAAACTTTAGCACAACGTTGTACATGTTCAGCATGTTAGTTCACTCAAAAAAAGAAGAAAAAACCTGTCCCCAGTCCCAAATGATTACCTGCTCTCTGCTTCCTAATCTCCCAATAGTTAAATTTCCTGGTCTTCGCGACAAACTCGCACAACGAGCGTTGTCTCCACGTAAACGGTGCCCGGAGCGAAGCACATGGCAGAGGACATGCCATGCAGGAGTTCAACGTTGTGCTCCCACCGAATAACATGGTCTAATTTAGAAGAGGAAAGTGCTCCTGGTCTATAGAAGAAAGCTGATGCCTTCCACTTCCTTGAAGAGCAGCTTTCAACTAAAGAACACCTCATATTATAAAAAGAGTGAAATGCACTCTAGGTCCTTAATTTATGTTGAAACGGTCATCTAAGTTCACGAACTCTTCAACCACCTATGTTCCTAAATTATTCTCGAATGGTTGTTTGGATCCATGAACTTTATAGTGATCCTCTAGGTCCATTATCTATGTATATTGTGTCAATTAGGTCCATAAAGCTGTCATCCGGCTGCTCTTAACGCACAATGCCACTGTCCAGCGACTATCCACGTGCGCCGCAACAAATCTGATCTCGACGGGAACGTTGTGGAGCCTACGCACCGATGCCAGCTAGCAACCGGTGTGCTCTACCCATCGCAGCCTCACCCTACCATCCGGCCTCGCCTCCCCATTCTGATAGTTCTGGAAGCAAGTGAGTGATGATAGTTGATCATGTATGGCCACATGAACATCTGGCAGCAAGTGAGTGATGAGGGAGAAGGATATGTAGGAAGAAACGAGAAGCACGGCCGGCGCGCATGTCCGTACACAGCTGCCCTAGCGATAGCTTTTGGGTTATGCTGCATGTAAGTTATGGTGTTTTCACACTTGAATCTGGTCTTGAAGCATAGATGTACATTGTTCAGTTCGTCAATCTGTAACAAACTTAATAAAATTATGTTAAATTTATAGCATATGCACATCACTTTCAATAATTCAGCAATTGCTGATCTGAATGAAAAAGGATGGGTCAAGGAGTAGTCACTCCTGAGTGCAGACATATGTCCTTTCTCAAGGTCCTACTCTCAAGTGAAATCCCAGCATGTGTAGGATGCGTCAGGAGCCATGGTAGTAGATATCCCACGAGGATAGTTTGATAGTCGAGGCCATTTGACTTCCCAACTTGAAGCAATGCTACCGTAACTAAAAGAACAAGCAAGGCCAGCGCAGGAGGGCTTAGTAACGTCTAAAATGGCTCACCCCATATCCGCACTGTAATGCAACTGAGATTAGGGTCAAGTTATTATTCTTGTACGCACTGTGTTTTAACAATTTTCATATTGATAAAAGATGTCTGCACTGTTCAAACAATTTTCATATTGATATAAAGATGATACCACTACACCAGATTTCGCTACGAATATAAATGTTTCGTAGGGGAACTCATGATTCCCTACCGTTCTAGCAGCTCACTCTAGGGAATAAAACTTTCCCTAGAACTGACAAATATTACTAGGGGAAAACAAAAAGACAGTAGTGCATTGACAACTTTAGGCACATCTAAACGAGCAGGTGGGTGAGCTCGGCTTGGGCAGCAGTGACCATGGTTCAAGTTGTGGGAGGGTGAAGTGGAAGGAGGTGATAGCTTACTACCGTGTGGGTTCTGGCAATACTATGAATGGTGTATTGAACGTGTAAATAGGATTGGATAGACGAAGTGAGATTTGTTGGGAGATTGTTGCAACACTTTCTCCAAATAAAATCTCAAAACTGGTATTGAAAGACTGTTGTTGGAGATGCTCTTACCATACCCTCTTGCAACAATATATGCCCTTGCATGTGCAGTGGGTTCCTTGCGGCAGCAGTGGCGTTAGGTTCTTGCAGTGGGGGCGTGCAGAAAGAATGAACAGAGTCTGGGGGCAAGATTGACATTTTGAAAAAATATATATTTTCAAAATCAGATTTTGGCCTGCATTGATAGATCACGACAGTGTGCAGTGGGTTCCTTGCGGCAGCAGTGGCGTTAGGTTCTTGCAGTGGGGGCGTGCAGAAAGAATGAACAGAGTCTGGGGGCAAGATTGACATTTTGAAAAAATATATATTTTCAAAATCAGATTTTGGCCTGCATTGATAGATCACGACAGTATTGATTCCCAGCTAAATTCCTTTCTAATGGTATTTTGCTACTGTGTAACTTCAGGAAAATGTTTTTCAACTCCGGTCACTTTGCAATTTCTCATTGTGTTTATTGTTCTTTAAATAGCAGCCGTGTTTTAATGGGCGCAAAAGCAAGAAGATTTGATCTAGTTGGACTTCAGGGGTTCCAGTCCCCTTTCATAACCATCTTAATTCACTTCTTTAGTGTATACCAACGGCCTGTGTTTTCGACGGATATAAAACCTGCCGTGCCCAGTCCGGACGAATTTCAGTTCAGTTCCAAGTATTACAGTCTCCAACCTTATCTCCACCCTTTTGATCATGTGCAGGGTTAGGAGCCATCAGGACTTGAGTTTTCACAAGATTTATGTTATGGTGCTTGATTTCGCAGCTGAAATGTAGTTTAGTCTCGTGGGGTTTGAGTTAATGGTGAAACCAGCGTCATGTTATACATAACAGACCTACGAGCATTCTCTGCATTCCACATGAATACACGCACGCACTTGCAATCCTTGTCAATTTCGTTCACAAACACACACATACGTAGAAATCATCGTCTTGTGCCACAACACCATCATTGTGCAGGAGCGTCTACACAGGGCTCCTTCATTGTAGACTTTAAGCTCGGCCGGTCAGGTTATTCAGGGGCTAGCTAGGCACACCGCGCGCGATGCCACTAGAGTGCGCGGCCACCTTGGCCGTATGTGCATGATATCACCAGAGGACCACATCAACATCATCATCAACGGCGTCGATGATGCAATGTTCAAGCCAACGTGTCCTGGGGCTAGGTGCTCCGCACGAAAGGAGCTTGCACTGTTGATCAGTTTGACCAACAGGCAGTGACAGAGATGCTGTACAGTACATGTCGTGGTGTGAATGGTGTTGCGAGCGATTTGTCCCCAATTCATGGCGTGCTTGGGCATATTATAATCTGAGTACTAGCTCCTCTGTGCCATGCAGAACACGTGTCTGACAAATACTCCAGGAAATAGGCGTTTCCAGATTCCGATCATTAAAAAGCAGAGCGTGAAAGTTGCTTGGACGTGAATCACTATAAAATCCCGGTGAAATTGAGACTGATTAGCCCGCATTATTTGTTAGCGGATCCACTTTTACTAGTCTGAAATCTGCTTCTGGTGAATTTGTTTTAGTTCTATAAATATGCACATGCGCCGCATGTGGAGCGGATCAGGTGTAAATTACTCGTAGTAACGCTTCCGGATACCACATCTTTAATGCCATCTCAACATCCCCAAAATAAGAATCTTTACTGCTGTTTTTCCTCACTCTAGTATAAAGCATGCTGGACTCTCCTCGTGACCTCCAACTTCCCCTTGTTCTGATTATATTGGATGCCTGATGCATGATACTGATAGGATTAGGAGGCATCAGGTTTTAACTAAATATGAGGTTTAGGTTTTAGGTTGTGATTCATCCAGTGTTGTGTACAGGGCCGTATTTTAGCAAGTTCAACATGGGATGGGACAGGGCCCCCAAACTTTTTGGGCCTCAAAAATCTGCTGGTTAAAGTATATACTTAGCAAAATAAATCTCAGTATTACTCAGCAACAGCCCCTCTTGCTTCATTGTTGCTCAGACACAGATGAGGCATTAAGAAGTCCTTGACTCTGTCAGATAGATCACTTGTGCACTTGTGCTCATGTCGTTACTTTCTCCATGCGTACTGAACATGATGTTGCCTCATCATACTTCAATCCTAGATGAGTCATTGAATTAAATTTTGGCCTCCAATTGAGATTCAATATCCCTTCCTTTTTTCCTGCTCTTCACATTGTTTTGCTAATCGAACTCATTGGGTCGGCTCCAATTGAGATTCAATATCCCTTCCTTTTTTTCCTGCTCTTCACATTGTTTTGCTAATCGAACTCATTGGGTCGCGAGACAACAAGAACATCGTGAGGTCCCTCATCTTAAATTTTACAAGCTCCACGCTGCTACATCAAAATTCAATTACTGATGTTTTCCCATTGCGTATAATTTCTCAAAAGAAGCATCATCTCTAATCCTTTGATTAGTGTGTAAAAATGGAGATGCCCCATATCTTTTAGAGCAAGATAATATGAATCAAATTCTGAAAAGAGCAAGGAGAAAAGGAGATTTGAATTGCAAGTGCACGATCTCTTTTTGTGGAAAGGTACTCAAGTGGTGTTAACTTTAGTCTATTAGTATGAATTTTTACTGTGTTTTCTTTTATTGTTATAAAACAAACAATTATATAATATTAAAATATATTTCATTTATTTATGTTTCAAGATATAGGCCTCATTTTCTATTTCGCATATGGGCCTCAATCGGATACGGCCCTGGTTGTGTACTTGGAGCCACGGTCATGGTCTTATAGACAATTACAAGCACGTAACCCAATACCAATATGAACTGCCCTGCTGGTCCAATTAATTGACAAGAGAAAAGTGGTGACGCAACTTTTTTTTAATACACAACCTTGTGTTTTAAGTTTTAACCATAAAAAGAGCTCCCTCCTTTCTTAAATTGTTATCATCATTGACTTTTTGAGTTATATTTAACCATTCATCATATTAAAAAATTTAATTTTATGATAATTTTGTTTTATCACTGAATTAAGCTGAAACACCATGGATAATTTACATATTTGAACAAATATTTTGAATAAGACAAATGGTAAAACACCAATAGTGACTAGAATTAAGAATGAACGGAGCAGGTAATCTAACCCTCTTTGAAACATGAATTTTGTTTTTCAATAGAAGCGAGGCTGATGCCCTCCACTTCACATGTAAAGAAACAAAAGAACACCTGACATGAATGCTAAGCAGAACCTGCTGGAAAGTCCAGATAATGCTAGATCGTAATGTTACGTGTGACCGTAAGGTAACCATTACCCAAACCTTTTAGCATCAAATAGTGACAATAACCCAAAGAAGCTGACGAAGGCGCCTCTAGGGCAAAGTTCTTCTTAAAATAATCATCCGGATAACGCAGAGACCAAGAGACCGAGAGAAACGAGCGTGCGTGCGATGGGAGAAGGAAAAGAACGAACCGTTTTTTGTAAGGAGTGGCATTTGCGGGTAATTTTTTCCCAACTCCGCGTCTAGATTCGTTTTCTCCACTCTAGAGCAGCAAAAGAGGTGTTCCACGAAAATGAATTAGAGCTCCTCCAACTCTTGAGACCTCACCTGCTCCGAGGAGTTTAGGAGTTAGGGGGTTTGGCTGGTTTGGGGCAGCTCCACACTAGATTTTTGCTCCGGAGCCCTGCCAAACACGTCAGCAGTAGCGCTGCCAGCAACGAACTTTGCATGCGCTCTAGTGTAGCACTGTCGACGACGACCAGATGACAGGCGCAGTGGCGCTGCTGGCGGTGAGACTCGTCGGTGAAGGATTGAATGATTAGGCTCCAACTTCCCGCGCCCAGCGTAGCTTGGTCGAACATCGTGTGATAGATGACGGAGGCTGTCCGGCAATGACGCAACACGACCATCCAGAGGACAAAGCAAGGCTACACGCTGCAGGCAGGTCCAAAATCGTACTCCTTTTTGCATAGTCTTCAACTAACTATGGCATATCTGATTATTTATTATTCGTTTATTGAGGTTCAAATCCTATAGTTGATGAAGAGAGAAGGAGCTAACCACTACTGGAATAGTTCTCTATTGTGGTGGGCCAAAAGGGGTCTCGGTGGCGGACGTCAAAATTGGCACTAAAGCCCTGTCACAAGTTGGTTACAAAATTAGTCGCGGTTGTGCGTCCACCACCGACGCCCTTAATCTATTAACAAAAGAAGGATGAGCCTAGCATCGGTCGGGTCCCGCCCTAGATGTTGTCGCCCGATGCTTCCGTCGTATGCCGTCTCGCGCCCCTGACGCGTCGCGTCGGGCCGCGGGAGCCGCTACAGGAGGAGGGGGAGGAGCCGCCACCGATGCTTGGAGGAGTTGTCGCCCAAGGAGTAGGAGCCGCTTCCGGATCTAGGAGGCGGCGAAGGAGGAGGAGGAACGGCGACCCGCTCCGCCGGTGTAGGAGCCGCCGGAGGAGTGGAGTGGCTCGGCAGTCCGTTCACGAGGACCAAGGCCTGCTGGCCCAATGAGCGCGGGTGGCTCCGGGAGCGGCCCGAACACCAGCGGCTCATCACCGGAGCAGGAGGGGCATGAGGAGAGAGAAAGAGGTGGAGGATGAGAATGGCGGTGCGGCCCCTACCCTAACACTAACCCTAGCTAGTTGGAGGAGGTGCGGCGCGCGCGGATAAGGGTGGTGCTGCGGCACTGCGCCCCTCACCTATTTATAGGAGGGTGCGGTTCCTAGCTGTGGGCTGCTCTGTCGGGCCTGCAGCTAAATGGCCTTTAGGCCCTAGCTGCAGGCTACTGAGCTTAAAAATTGCAGTGGGCCCGTGACCCGTTAGCCGCAGCACCCTAGTGTCCGCGATTATTTTGTGCACGTAGTCACGGACACCGTCTTGTATCCCGTCTTAGTAGCGGACGCCTTAAGAGACCGCCACTGGTCAAAATAGTGTCCACCGCTATAGTGGGTTTTTATAGTAGTATAAGTAGAACAAATGAATGATCTTCACTAATTTGCTAGTTCCGTACTTGTCTTGCTTTAAATTTAATGATGGCAAATCACTTTAAATTCGATTTTTTGCTATTTTTTAAGTAGTAGCTCGTTGGTAGAAATTGTCTTGAGCAAGAGTTAGTGCCCTAGTCTGGTCAAGAGCAAATTTCCGCCCACTGCTTCCGTTGGAGGATATTATAGTGTTTTGTAACTGGCAGCCGTGGTTTAAAATGTGCACATGCATACAAGACGTTGTTCTTGTCAGGTTAGACTCATACAAAATAAAGCTTGAGGTACTCTCCTCGTTCTAGCTATCTTCAAAAATTTCAGAATAACAACTGCCACTGTTTTTTGTCTAATATATAAAGCCTCTGAAGCCTCTGCTTGACTCTCCCCACGATACATTTCGTCCGTCCATCTCAACTCATCTAATTCTGATGGTTACTGCTTTCTTTTTCCTTTGATGTTTATATTTGCCTTCTGCATGTCTACCTGGTGGAATTGAAAAAAACTAGTCCTGCTTGGGTAAGACCGCCTCAACGCCATTGCATTAAGAAGAAGGACCTTCTCATGCATGTCTAGAAAATTCCCGAACCACCCCTCCCCCTACATGGTGAGCTTTTTTAGCCTGTGTGAGAGTTTTCATAGTGCACCGGCCTTTAAATCGGGAGCAATGCCCGCGCCGATTGACTTCAGACAAAGCCTTACACATGCTTTGGCTTAGGGGAGAAACGAAGGAATTTTTTAACCTAGTCCGGAAATTCGTTCCCACTGAGAATCGAAGGGACCTAGGAGATGTTACTAAGGCATGCATCTTACCGTTGAGGTAAAGGCCTGTTTGCCTACCGGGTGTGGAATGGTAACAATAGGCATACGAGGCATCAGAATTTAACAAATCCAATGATTTAGGTTTTCGGGTATGGTTTCTTATGAGCTATGTACCTGACCTGCACAGGTTTATCTTATGTGCTCCAGTTTGACGCTATCTTCCTCGTGGAAGTTGGTGGACCGTGGGTTGCTTGTTACATGGCTACCATCAGTACCACGGTAACTGTTGCCTTCTTGACCTGACTGAGATGGCCAACTTCTAAAACCATACCACACCATCAGCACTTAGTTTCATCAATGCGACACAGCAAGGGCTTGACCACATGACCGTTAAGAGGCAATTGTCTCAAGAACCGTAGGGGCTAGCACTTGGTTCACAGGCATCACTGGTTCGCTGAGCGCGAGACCGGAGGTTGGACGTTTTCGCAGCCTGTGGGGACAATATGAAGCTAAGGCTGCTGCTGTACAGGCAGTGGCGCAGGTAAAAGGGGCAAGGTGGAGAGAGCTAACAAGATACGTATGTGCGGCCATCTTATGCATCACAGAAGACGCCAAAGTTCTCGCAAGGTACCAGAGCTCTCTGTCCCCAGACCATGACCACTTTGGAGTAGATCCTGGTATTTTTGAACCAGTTAGGGCATAGGTTGTGCCATCTGGTGTTGAATAACGTGTATAAAACTTTATGCTTCACTATCCATTTTGTGCGAAATTTTATGTTAATTTTGGTTATGCATTATTCGTCTTGTTGAATGTTGATCCAGACATTCAGCCTGCATTCTGTTCTGGCGAGAGCGTTTTTGTTCTCTTTAACCGGCAATCGTAGTTTAAAGAGAGTGTACAAATGCGTACTTAGCCGACCTGCAGGTTGCTGGATTCAAGGCTTTAGGGTCCAGCAACTCCAGCCCTATTTCTAGCAATTTCAATTCCATTCTTTAGAATACCCACTGCCTCTGCTTTTTGTCAATATAACGGGTGTCTGGTAACAAGAGATTGACGATGTGCTAGTGACACTTTCAGAGGCAGGTTGCTACCTAAATCCTTAGACTTGTTGAAGCCACCCTACTTTTTTATGTAACTGAAATCCTTTGCAGGGCAAGAGTGGAAAGAACAGAAGTTGTACAATTTTGTCAAAGTTTCATGTAACATTTTTTAATATTAATATGAGGTATAAAATGAAGACGGGCCTCGGTAGTGAAACAAACAAATCCAATCCATTAGTGACCTTACGTTCCTCTTTAAAGAAGACCAGATCATGAACAAAAACTCCTTATTATGGAACCTACCATATATGATTGTTTTTAAAAAATACGTCTGAATGCTGAACTTCAGTTTGGATTTTGAAAATATTGCATGCTACCTAGCTAACAAATGTTAGGAGGGGAAAGATGGTGCTTTTATTCAACATGATGAAGGCAGGATTGTTATCTGTTGTGATGAAGGCTTCTTTCCTCATCCGGATCTAATCGAGTAAATAAGAGTCTCATATGCAATCTAAGCCAAATCTCATCAATTTAAGTTTCATTTAGCGGGGCATGGGGCTAGTAGCGAACAAACTCATCCCAGATTTTGGTCTATGTCAAAACTCCATAACCATTTTGCTCCCATGTCGTCCTCTCTTTATTTTACATGAATAACCATAGACATTTTATCATGTCCAATTTATTTATCTACCATGTTAGAAGATTTATCCTACTCTTTCCAGACCTTTTCTTTTCGTCATGTTGTTAGCTGAAATTTAAGCTAAGCAATGTTAAACTGGCACGTGTGTTTTTTGACGTGGCAACGAATCAACGGGTCATATGACCTTATTCCTGTCCATATCCTTTTGTATGCGACCAAATTTAGAAAATGGAGCCACCAAGTTGGCTCTCAAGGCCTTCTCACATGGTTAGTTTCCTCCAATTACCCACCATGCCATTTGGTAATAAATATAATAAAAAATAACTGTCATGTGGTTAGTTTCCTCATCTTTATATATCTAAAACGCGTGGGTTTTCTTGCAAATAAGTCATACCACGTCATCCAAAAAATGTCAGCCATTGGATCCGTCCACTGAGAAATATACAACGTTGGATCTGCATCTGAACGTTTTACTTCTAGACTCTTCAAGAAAACACTAATAAACTTTAGATTTTTCTCCTCCCATCAGTCCTCTGTCTACTTATATCTAGATCCTTCACAAACAATATTTTCGTTTTCAGGTCCTTCCACCACCTATTCACTGGAATATTCAGTTAGATCCTTCAAGAATCAGCATTTGGTCTCCAATCCTTCCACCACTCACTGCATTTTTATCTCTAGATACTTCATGAATTGTAATAATACTTTATTGGTCCTTTCACTACTAATTGAATTATAAAATAAAGGTCTGTAAAATTAAGAAGATGCAACATATAGTAAATTACATAGTTTCTTAGTCCTCTCACCACTGATTTACATTCTAATGCAACTTTTAATGTTGTCTTAAAAACACAAAAAATCATATGTGTAAAATAAAACATGCAGTAATATAAATTTGATTTATACAAAAACATATATGAAGAAAATACAAATATGAGTTCTGATTTGCAAGTGGTAAACACACTTGCACACTTTACTAATGGTACGCTTGATAGTTGAAAAAATAAATAGAGTGAGTAAAAAACATCTTTTTTTTATAAATTTGAAATACAATGCATCTTTATCTAGCAAACAATGATTAATAGTCAATTATTTGCTTTATTTCATAACTAAATAACAAAGTAATCCTATAGAGCCTTCAATTGTTTGATGTAATGTCATGATATAATGTTAGTTTTGCACTAACATTTCATTTTCATCTATCTACTACGATCCTTTCACATGTGCCCAACAAAATTGAATTAAATAAATGCACTTTATTTTTTTCTTCACAAGAACAAGACATAATTATGCATTATTTAGTTAGGTCTATATAATGTCTAACCATGCAGTAGTGAAACAAATGATTAGCAAAATGCATCATTTATTCTCTTTCGGTCATTTTTGCAATGATATTTATTGTGATATTTAAATCCAACTTTCACATTACATTTTCTTCCAATCACATTTCTATTATAGATATAACATTTGATAATTATTTTATGTAAGTTTTTTTCTCTAAATATGTTAACTTCTTTACTCTTCTCATGTGAAACTTCTGAAAATATTTTAAGTTAGCCATGTTGAAATAGGGGGTCGAATAAGTTACAAGAAAAGCGGCAACGCCGCGTGAAAATTCTAGTGTTATCCCTATTTATGTTTTGAAAATTACCCACCATGCCATTTGATAATAAATATAATAAAAAAATAAATCTAACCATTCCTTACGTGGTTAGTTTCTTCCAAAAGCACAGATGGTTGTCCCACCTGTACACAATGCTATTTTCCCAAAAACAAGTAATTATGTGCATGATGCTAGCAAATCAGTAAAGAAGCATTGCTGCTCACTCATGCATTGTTCTGAAAAATTTATGTACCCGCAGAAGCAACCCAAGGTCTCACGATGAAACTCCATCACTTGAGTTGTTCAAATTAAAATGGATTGATTTTGACTAATTCTAAAGTGACTAATTTTGGGACAATCGAAGAAATAGAGAAAGTAATAGTGACTATTTGATACTAGCCGCGCATTTGCGTGGGCGGACCAACTAGTTCATAGAGTTCTTCGAACTGCTCAGATCCAGTATTTAAAACTTTTGGAGCTGGAGCTGTAAATATTGTAAGATATTTCAAACTTTAACACAAACATGAATCTCATAGATGAATTTGTACCAAACAAATCCTTATTGTCTGAGCTAGTAGTAATGATAAAGTAAGGCATATCATGAGAAGCAGCCATCTCCACCGCTCCTCTGAGTGAACATTAATTCCAAATAACCAGGTTCATTTAGCTCCAGATCAAAATGTTGCTTAGGACGTGTTTGTCATGTCCCTTGTACGTAAGGTAATGAAAACTGTATTTCCACTTTCCAGTCTCTGTAAAGACCGCCTGTTCATAATACAGCTACTAGAGCTATAATTTTTGTCTAATTAACTAGAACGTCTGACAGTGACAATAATTAAAATTCTGAAATACTAACTTGATTATTTTCGATAAATTTGATACTACAGTACTTAGGGATTTTTTCATTACTAAATCAAATCTGATTCAAAATGTGATCCTACTTTTGGTCGTTTTGGAGTATATGTTTCCATTCTTTGGAGACAGTCGTACGTGGTTTAAAGAGCATCAAATGTTGAGTGTCATGGGCCCTCAATAAGATACTCTTCTTCATAACTGATTAACTATCATCAACTCGCTCCACATTTTTTGGACTGATAAAAACCAGCACAACTCCTCTCGGAGTTTTTATTTAAATTCCACTGGTCCAGCTCTTAATAAGTTCACTATTGTCACATGACATTTATTTCTAGGAGCTAAACTATGTGTTTCGTGTCCCATATTCTCCTTGATCATGGTGGTGGGCGATTGTGGTAACCAGGCTTGGGATGCATAAGTGATTCAAGAATCTCAAGATCAGTGTAGATCAACAGGGGCAACAAGTTGGGCAAATGTGCAAAGTTAAAACAGATTTTTGCAATGTATTCAGTGTTGCTCTCATGTGAATCCACACTGGTGTTAGACAGCAGACACACTTGCACGGCGTGGCCTCCCGCACCCGATCAAAAGCAGCTGCCCTTATGTGATCAAGAAGCCGAGTGCAAGCATCTTCTCAAGGACGTTGCAGGAACGCAGCGGCTACTCTGTCTTTAACAGAGCTTCCCCTAGGGGAAACCTGGTCTTACGGCTCATCAGGGATAGGGGCAGATGGAAGCAACTGCATACCAAGTAGAACCAACATAGCTCCCTTCTGGTTGGTTTTGCTTTACTTTGCTCGTGTGGAGGTTGTGCTGATGAGTCGGATTCATCAGTTTCCCCGCTCCAGCGTAAAGTCACCAGCGGCCACCGTCCGCGCCTCCGCTACAGCACCAGCGCGGCCATCTCCTGTGAGGCGGTGACCACGCCTCCACAGGTATCCAACTAGACGGACTGCTGCAGCATGTCCCGAGTTTCTATGGTCCATCCAACTGTGCACGCAGAGTTGATCGAGTAGAAGCCGGTGAGGACTAGATGATGTCTGTGATATTTGTATTTGTCTAGGCCCTTAATATTCACGGATACAAAAATGTGTTTGTTCGACGCATGCCTATTTACTTTTGTGCTAAGTTGTAACCCCTAATGCCACCATGTCCTGTTGTAGCGATATGTGTTATTGTTAAACGACCGCTTTGTAACAAGTAGATAAGATAGGAGTTGTTACCGTATTCTGCATAGAGTCATGTGTGTATATCTTGTATAGGTTTTATTGTAATCCTTGTATAGCTTTTTTTGCGACACTGTAATTTTTGTATAGTTAGGTAGGCAATAACTCATCTCATAATCTACTCATTCGGCAATGGTTGTTTATGTTATTGTACCTTACATAACACCTGGGCATCTGGCCTGAGAGGGATATCAACGTTTTCACCAAACAAACTTCCGCTCCTCTGATTCTTTCAATTTGTTGTTTCTTATGCATCTATATAGCTTGATGCATGAAAACCACTGCAGTTTAAATGCTACAAATCCATAGTAACGAACTCAAGAAAACATATCATAATATTTCCCCACACCAACACGTCCTTGTGTTTATATAAACTCGTAGCTGCATGGTGCATGGGAGTTTCAATGTGCTTTTGTACACTCACTCCTTTCAGGGCTATAAAAGGCGGCATGACTCTTGGCCCCCGTGTTCTCAATCTCACATTAGCTCTGCTCAACTGCATTTCTTATTTTGTTTTATATACATAGGGGACACATGAGCAAAACTTAATTTGGAGCATCATATTTCTCCTCGAGGACAGTATTAGGATTGGAAGGTATCAGGAAGTTACAATGTAGCAGTTTTGTAAGAATCTGAAGTTGAGTGAGGTATTCAGGTAGCTGATGGACATGAGTCCACAACTGTCAAGGACGGTGTGTCATGTCCTAATTCTTCGCGCACTCGTCTTCGGAAGCACCGTTTTCAGCATCCCTCATTCCACATACTGAACACAATCTTCAGTGGAACATTGGGTCCTACTGATCATAAACTTCAATGGAAAATTGGGTCATGCATCCATTCGGCATGGGCAGCTCAGTTCAGCATCAACAAAGCTAATGGCATCCCAGCAGCTAGCTAAGAATAGGTACAGTACTGCATCCGCCGGTGCAAGGATTTGGTAAATTGCTGAACACAAGCGAGGTGCACCTCTGTAAGCTCTCTTGGCTTCAAGTTAATCCCGTACTTATTTGTCACGTGTAAACCCTTGCCAGCATAAACATAAAATTTCCTATGTGTAATCAAGCTGAAAAAATAAACCAAACAGTACACGTGGTTTCTTAGATGGATTGGCATGACCTCTTAGTATCATTCTACTTTTATTTTTATTTTTTGGTTTTGGGAACTCTACCCTTATCATTAGTTCTCATAATCTTTAGCCAGTATTATTGTCCAATGAGGTACTGTCACATGTCTGGATGCTCCTAAATGCCTTCCTCATTTCCCTAACGCCTTTTTCCAATCAACTCAACGTAATCTTGATCTTGAACCGTACCACAACACAAACAACAGAGAGGGAGAAGTGTTGAGAGTTACTCCCTCCGTCCCACTAAACACATTGTGCAAGAACATCAAAACCAGATTGTCTAATACAAGACAATGATAAGATTTGAGTGTTAACAAAAAATAGACGGCTAATTTTCTTGTGCATTATTTCTTAGCTGACCTAGTTTTGCTTCTATGAACTGGTCTGCATCAGTTGAAGGATATAATATTTCTGTAAGTGGCAGCAATGGTATAAAACGTGCACATGCATATCAGGTTAGACTCATAAGGATTTAGGTACCTCCACTTTATGGCCATAGTAAAAATTTGACATTTTTTTTACCGGACTCCTACCGTTTTTGTCTAATATAAAGCTTGCTTGACTCTCCCATGATTCACAGTCTTATTTCGTCTGTTCATCTCAACTCATCCAATTCTGATGGTTGCTGCTTCTGTTCCCTTTTATGTTTGTATCTGCTTTTTGTATGCCTACCGGCCAGGTGAATGATAACAATAGGCATCGGAGGCATCGGAATTTAACAAATCCAATGATTTAGGTTTTCGGGTATCAATTCTTAAGAGCTATGTACCTGACCCAGCAGAGGTTTGTCTAGGTGCTCCTGCTTGACATTGCCTTCCTCGTCGAAGGTGGTGGGCCGTGGGTTGCTTGTTACATCGCCGCCAGCAGTACCACGGTAACTTCTGTCTTCTTGACCTGACTGAGCTGGCCAACTTCTAAAATCGTACTGCACCGTCAGCAATTAGGTTCATCAATGCGATGCTGCAGAAAGGACTTGATGACTTGACCATCAAGAGGCAATTGTCTGGAGAATGGCGGGGGCTAGCACATGGTTCACAGGCATCACTGGTTCGATCAGCACGAGGCCGGAGGTTGGACGTTCTTGGCCCCTGTTGGGACAATGATGATGAAGTTGTGGCTGTTGAACCGGATATGGTGCAGGTACAAGGGCGAGGTGCACAGGGCTAACAAGATATGTATGCGTGGCTGAAATTTAAGCTAAGCAACGTCAAACTTGCACGTGTGTTGTTTGACATGGCAACGAGCCAACAGGTCATATAACCATATCCCTATCTAGATCTTTTTGTGTGCAACCCAATTCCTCTGTTCCATAAATTCCACTATCTAGGATCACGATCCCAAATGAATACGCCACGGACAAAAACTCCGATTTGAACAAACATGGTCATCTCACCATCCACTACCATCATCCTCATACCCATCTCTTTTGCAAAAGAGGAGTACATTGCTAAACCTCCACACGCAGACATGATGAACTTACCGTCATCGAGCCCAAGGCGAACCCATCATCGTCTCCTTCATCAGATTCATCGTGGGAGAACACAAATCAAACAGACATACAGATAGATGTTGCTGGAAAATTAACTCTCGCTAGCCACCGCCATGGCTATGAAGAACCACAACGAGACAAAGGAAGAGCTAGAGTACCTTATTCTCCATCAATAATGACACATTCATATTGCCACCATTGCAAGTAACGATGTTCTCCATTGCTCCATATCGACGATCTTGACGACATCTTACGCCACCGCCAACCTCTTCTGTTGGATCTCTAGAGAAATCTTTATCCTAACAAAATCTAATCAAACTACTTAGACTAAGAGGAGAGTGGATCCCTACTCCTCCTCACCACCGTCGAGGTCGCCAGAGGAGGAGGAGTAAAGGGACAAAGGAGAAGCGGCTAGGGCTAGGTGCGATAGGTATAGTTGGGTTACAGCTATGGAGGATTGATGGTGGGTGAGGGTGACAACATCTCGATGTTGAGATTCCAGTGAGTGGAACATGGGCGCATCACTTTGCATGACCTCCTGGCATTCAAGAGCCTAGATAGATGTACGAATAGGTAAGAAAGATATGAGAGGGCACATGAAGCGGTGTACACACTAGGATCAGGCTGGGGATGGGGGTTATGTTGTCCTATTAGTTCCTTTGTCATGTTGAACAATAAACGTACGTATGAGGCTAAATGGATGAACTAAGATTAATCCTAATCCACATCAATAAATTAGAATTAGAATACCAATTAAGATGTAAATTGGTCTAGTTTAGTGAACAAGATGGAAAAAAACAAGTGAAAGTAAAATGGACTTTATCACAACTATATAACATTGTCCACACACCACGAGGAAGTTGTGGTATGCTATTCTAAAAAGAAAGTATAACAATGGTCTACACAGTTTAAATGCATAAAGAAATACAACCATCCAATTTAACCGTGTTTAAAGTTTAACAGCAATATTTCGTAATGAATTTTTGGTCTTTATGATTTGTTTCGCAAAATATGGAAAGAGCAAAACATCTCCTCAATAGCCTTAGGATTAGAAAGCATTGAGAAATTCCAAATAATCAGGCTCATTAGCTCCAGATCCGAAATGTTGCTCAGGACGTGTTTGTCATGACTCCTAACTCAAATAAAATTCAAACTTTTTTTTTAGCTGGAGCTGTAAATAACGTAATCTGTTCAAACTATTTTTTGGGAGCTGGAGCTGTAAATATTGTACTCTATTTCAAACTTTAGCTTAAACATGGATCTCAGAGATGAAGCTGTGTCAAACGGATCCTTATTGTCTTAATCTGGTAGGAATGATAGAGTAAGGCATAGTAGTCCCTGTGTGGTGGAACGTGAAAGATGATCGTGCTGCTAGTGCACATTAGTCCCTGTGTGGTGAACACCGGCAATGAGAACAAATGTGACTGTGTGAGCTCTCCACTGAAGATAATGACAAAGCATGTGCATGAGAAGGAAACATCATAATAGATTTGGTATACATGTCTTTCCTTTGTTTTCCCATACTGTCAGCAATAATCACTGAAAACTTGTAATAATGAGACGGCTGTGTACATTTTGTAGAGGCCAGGACGTTTGTTCCATTATCTAAAAAAAAATGAGAAGGAAACATGCTGATTTTCTTTACTGATATTATTAGAGGGTGCTATGGAACTGTTTGGAGATAATGAAAACACTGTTTTTCCGGACACTGCAAATCACTGCAGCCCGTTCATAATACAGCTAGTTGATTAAAAAGTCTGACAATGGCAATAAAATACTGAAATACTGACTTGAATTATTTTTTAATTACCAAATCAAATCTCATTCAAAATGTGGTCCTACTTTTTGTAGTTTTTGGAGTATATTTCCATTCTTTGGAGGCAGACATGGAATTTGATTTGGTACGTACGTACCGATTAACTATCATTAACTCAATCTCTACGTCCCCACACTTTTTGGACTTATAAAAACCAGCACAAATCCTCTCCGAGAGTTTTCGTTTCAATTCCAGCTCTTGATAAGTTCATTACTGTTACATGACACTTATTTTTAAGAACTCGACTATGTCTTTCGTGTCCCATATTCTCCTTTCATCGTGGGCGATTGTGGTAACCAGGCTTGGGATGCATCAGCAATTAAAGATTCTCCAGCAAACAGTGTAGACGGACAGGGGTAGCTCATCGGCAAGTGTGCCAAGTTGGAACAGAGTTTTTTTTTGTTTTTGAAGGAACAATCGGAACAGAGTTTGCAATGTATTCATTGTTGCTCTCCAAGAAATGTGAATCTACACTGCCGCACGCGATCAAGCTGATCAAGAAACAGAGTGCAGACATCTTCTCAACGAAGGTGCCGTCTCTTCTATTCCATCAATACGGTCTCCCGGAGCATAGTGGTTTGAAATTGCTGATCCCCTTGGGAGCTCGGAGGTTGTGGGAACTGGGAACGCAGTAGCTAGTCTGTCTTTAACAGAGCTTCCCTAGGGGAAAACTGGTCTTACGGCTCATCAGGGATTGGGGCTCCGATCGATAGAGGCAACTGCATAACATGTAGAACCAACGTAGCTCCATTTCGTTTGGTGTTGCTTTACTTTGCCCGTGTGGAGGTTGTGCTGATGAGTCGGATTCATGTACGCCGTCCGCGCCTCTGCTACAGCACCAGCACGGTGACCACGCCTCCACAGATATCCAACCAAACGGTGACGACAACGGACTGGCGGACTGCTGCAGCATGTCCCAAGTTTCAATGGACAATGCATCTGTCGCGCAGAGTTGATTAGCAGCCAGCGAGGCCTTGATGTTCGTGTTTGTCTCGGGACTTTTGTGCTAAGTTGTTACCCCCTGATGCCAGTCATGACTCATGCCAATTGTCCTGTTGTAGCCATATACTAAGAGAGGAAAGTTGTTGGGCTGTTTTCAGGTCCAAAATAATGGCCATTATTTTCTCTAAACTAATGGCCATTAGTTGGATCTAACGGTGTAGATTAAATTTTAGAAGTTAATAACTAATGGCCATTAGTAAGGGTAATATTGTCAAAATAATATGATTACAATACAAAAATTCATAAGTTAGTCAATTTTTACATGAATTTGTTATAAAATATTTATTTTAAATTTGATTAATCATCATCATCATTATTGTAGTCAAGTTTTAGTGTAATTAACACAAGTTTTGTATGATAAAAATATTATTTTTTTAGTACAATTACTGAACTACCCTTGAACTAATGACCATTAGTTGAGAAAAAATAATGGCCATTATTTTGGACCTGAAAACCTCTCAAGTTGTTTCCATAGTCTGGACAGCCAAGTGTGTGTATCTTGTAAGATATATTGTAATCATTCGACAATGGTTTGTTTACATTACTATACATTACATAACATGTAGGCGTCGACCCCGAGAGAGATACCGACGTTTCTACCAAACAAACCTCCGCTCCTCTTAATCTTTTCAATATGTTGTTTCTTATGCATCTTTATAGCTTGTTGCTTCAAAATGCAGTTTGAATGCTACAAATCCATCGCACGGAAGTCAACAAACATATCATATTATTTGTCCCACACCACACATCCTTGTATTCATACAAAATATATAAAGGCATACTCTTGCATGGTGGATAGGAGTTATAATTAGCTTTTGTACACTCACTCCAACAGGCCTATAAAAGGCGGCATGACTGATGACTCTTAGCCCCCGTGTTCTCATTCTCACATTGGCTCTGCTCGACTGCATTTCTTATTTAGCTTTGTATACACAAGGGACACGTGAGCAAAACTTAATTTGGGGAATCATATTCCTCCTCGATGACAGTATTAGGATTGGAAGTTATCAGGGAGTTACAATGTAGCGGTTTTGTAGGAATCTGAGCTTCATACAAGTAACCAGGTAACTGATGGGCATGAGTCCACAATTGTCAAGGACGGTGTGTCATGTCCTAATTCTTCGGGCACTCGTCTTTGGAAGCACTGTTTTCGGTGTCCATCATTCCACCTACTGATCATGAACCTTGAGTGGAACACTGAGTCCTACTGCTACTGATCATGAACTTTCCTGGAGTGTTGGGTGATGCATTCATTCGGTATGGGCAGCTCAGTTCAGCATCAACTAACCTATGGCATCCCAGCAGCTAGCTAAGAACGTGTACGAGACCCGTGCGGCAAGGCGTGCGGTTGGTACCCTGCAACGTTGGTTTCTCACCGGGGTTTATCCCCAAATAATTTTGCAGTACCTGGACTAAACGTGTGGAGCTACAACGGGACTGCGGCGCTCCTCGTCGCCTGCGGAGGCCAAAGGTCTTCGTGGAGGATCTCTGGAAAAGACACGTTGTGTGTGTATGCATGGTTTGTAGGACTAGCGTACGCACGGGGTGCCTGTGTAGTGTGCGTGGTGGTGTGAGTGTGTGTTTGTGCGTGCGTTCAGATACTACAACTATATCTAGTTGTCCAGGCTAAATAAAAAGAACGGGTACAGTACTGCATCTGCCAGTGTAGGGATTTTGTAAATTGCGGAACACGAGCCAGGTGCAGCCCCGTAAGCTCTCTTGGCTTCAAGTCTATCCCGTACTGATTTGTCACGTGTAAGCGCTTAATACCCCTGCTAGCATAAAGAATAAATTTCCTATATGTAATCCAGCTGGAATAAAAAAAACTCGAACAGAATACGCGGTTTGTGAGATGGATTGCATGACCCCTCTTCATTCTACTTTTATTTTTATTTTTTTGTTTTTGGGAACTGCGCCCTTATCATCAGTTATTCTCACAAACCACAAAATAAAACGATCACTTTCAGCTGTTTTCTTTTTCCAGCACGACACCAAGCACACATATACAAGAATCTTTTACATAATATTGCAGTACATAACATAGACTTCAGTTCTCTTTGAGAGGTGCAAAGATCTAATTATTTGTGGGATCTGTGTCAGAATCGCTCCAATAGTTCACGTGGAAGCATATGCTTACTGGCCATTCTCATTCATTATAACCCATGTACAAATCATTCATCAGGTTTTTCCTACCGTGAGCTTCCATATCCATTGATATGTGCAAACTGAGCTTACCTCAGATCGTTAGGTTTCTTGTCGTGGAACTAATCCACGCGGACAGTGACGGGCTCAGCTGATAGATTTAGATAGGATGAAGTTCACTTTACTCCCTTCAAGTATGACCAAAGTCCAGATAACCTCCTAAACTATTGTTTGGTTTGTTTTACCCCCACAATTCGCTAAAAGAGTTCATTTTACACCTTTTACTGGTATTTTAATCCTAAGCTACTGATGTAGATCGGGATTAAGCTAAAATTGTTGTCTCAACTGACTGTTGTCGGATATGATGAGGTAACCAACATGACATATAATATCATCTATGACTCGATAATAGAGTGTGTCCTGTCACCTTCTCCTATTCCATAGGTGTTTTTCAAGACGATCAGCCACTAGGAGCTCGCTCTCACCTAGGGATGGCAATCCGGGTCCCGGGTGCAGGGCCTAGACGGGTTTGGCACCCGACGGGTGTGGGTGCGGGTGGACTTTTCCACCCGCGGGGCTCACTCAGCACCCGCCCCGCAAAATGGCGGGGCGGGTGCGGGCTTTCTTCTCACCCGCGGGTGACTCGCGGGGCTCCGAATCTATCCATAATTGAGCTAACATATATTGACATCCAAATATATACATATTTTATATAATTTATTTACTAGTTGAACCTTTTCTTATGTTAGATATAAATATATGTTTTAATTATGTGTTGATTTTAATTATAAATATATATTTATTGTGTTTATTATCTATTTTAATATGTATATGGAAGACCCACGGGGGACCCGTCACCCACCGAAACCCGACGGGTGCGGGCGCGGGTGTGAATTTCCACCCGCGGGTGCGGGTGCGGGTGTGATCGTTCACCCGTTGCATATCTCATCGCAGGTGGGCTTTTGCTTCACCCGCCCCGAACCCGCCCCGTTGCCATCCTTAGTCTCACCGATGCATCCACACTTCTCTTGTTGAATCTTGATCATTGCGATGTCATCGATCTCGCCCACCATTAACATGCTATAAGTAGCCTAGTTGTATGTTGTTGTTTGGGCGAGTGGAGAAAGTGGGTTGCACACAGAAAAAAATACTTTATACAAGTATGTGTTATATGAATTGTGTACCATAGACATATATTGACTAGAGAAAAATATTAAGGACTAAATGAACATGCCACCATACTTTTTTTATCAAAATAAGAAAGAATATTTTTTTACAATTAGCAATAAATTCGTGAACAAAAAGTCTTATATGAAAACAAGATCAAATCCTTGATCATACTTAAAAGCCAGGTCATGTTTTGCCCTTCTCATGTTCCCAAATTTGCCTTCAGCAATAGGAAACAGATAATAAATTAATATGGCTTTGGCTTGTATCCTACGGGGAGAAGTATTTAAAAAGAGAGAGAGAACTGTGTTTCACTCGAATTTGCTTGTGCACCGTGGCTGCTTGGTCTGTGCCGCATGTGCAGGAGAGTTTTTTTTAAACAATGTACAGGTGTTGACTTACTGTGAACATCCGTCCGTCAATGATCAATATGGGTTGGGCCTTTTTTTTTTTTGTGTGTGTGAGGGCGCCGACACTGGTGAGTCCTGGCGACGAGTGGTGGGACCTAGAAAAGGCAGAATTCCTAATCCACGCTGGTGCGTGAGCACGCTTCATAGCAACCAACTTTTCAACTTAGAGTTTCATGATAACAACTTTCTATTCAAAGTTTGATACTAACTTTTCTAAAAAAAAAATCATCATAACTTTCTATTTAAAATTTTATTGTAAAACTTTCTCTTCAAATTTATTATCAAAGTTTGATGAAAAACTTTCACTTCAAAGTAGGGACCAAAGTTTGATGAAAGACTTTCGTTTCAAAGTTTGTGACCAAACTTTATGATCAAAGTTTGTGACCAAAGTTTATAACAAAGTTTCCTAAAAAGGAAAGTTCGCGGATCTGAAACTTTCTAATGAGTGCAGCTTCTATGCGCACATTGCCATGTGCCCATCCTGGCTCCTGCCGTTGGATGTTGAATGTCGATTAAGATTCGTGCAAATTAGGATTAGTAAGAACCGTAACGCACTTGCTGCGCCGTAATCCACCGAGTACTAAGTTATCTGTCGTCTTGTGAGCAACCCAGAAAATAAATGCCTGTTCAGTGGGGTACGAGTGTTGATTGCTATCTTTTCTATTTAATGTGGTGAACACCAGATTCAAATCGACATAACCAGTTTCAAACCGAGCATTAGATATACATGTGTTGTGAGTGAAGATGTACGCCTATTTAAGCACCTACTGAGGGCTTCACCCCTCACCAATATTGAGTAGTGTAGCACTCTAGAACACCCCGTGTGTTTGAGTGCTTCCTGAGAGACCACAAAAAACTCTAGATATTTGCCGTGTTTTTAGAAATGTAACAGATGATTACATGCAGGCCACAAGCAAGGAGGTTTTCTCGCATCTTATATCTTCAACCAAGGTTAACAAAACCGGATTGACCGGTCCGGTTTTGAACCGAGAAAACCGGTCGGTTAACCGGAAAAACCGTTGGTTAACCGAATAGCTACAGTAAATAGCTACTGTTTTCTCCGGCTAACCGGTCAAACCGGCCGGCCGGCCGGGACCGGTTAACCGGGATAACCGGCCGGTTTTCACCAGTTTTGTGAACCATGTCTTCAACACATTGATCAATGAAGACATAGACCCACATAGTAGTTTTTTTTTATAATTCTCACCTTGTTCTCCAAATCAATTTCATTGAAACTCTACGTGCCATGACGACATGTGCCGAGACGCCACCGACGAATGTATCTTTGATGCCTCAGATGGTCTTATGAGAATTTAGTGTGTGGTGGTATGTATTTGAATTATGCAGTTGCTTCTGCTTTGTATATTATGAATCTTTATGTACTATGAATCCGGTGGCCTTCTTCTTGTATTATGAATCCAATTGGTTTTTTCTATCTATTAATTTAGAGTCAATTTGTTAATGAAATCTCTTATCTGTTGGATGTTGCTACCTGAAATCTAGTAAAAGTGTTTCGATTGGATCCATATATTGTCATTAACCTTACTAATACATATAAACATAGTCTCATAATTTTAATGAATGGGGTTTCATTAATTTCATTTGACGTAAAATACGAACATCATGACCTCATCGGATCAGATTGTTGTTATTGTTGCTCGTTGTATCTACTGTAGCATAAGAGTATAAACAACAACAACCAGAACCCCCAAAAAAATTCCAATAATCCGTTGACAGCAAATAATTTAAATGAGTGACTCTTCATTAATTGGTTGGTGGTACGGAGCTTGCTAGTGCAATCAATCTTATTGATTCTACCTTGGTCTTGCCAATTGGTGGTACGGTGCTAGTAAACTGTATTACTAGCTATTTCTTCCTATCATGACCAGTTGGTGGTATATAAAAAAAGTAAGAACACACAGGGTTGCACTCGATTTCATCAGTTATCCTCTCTTGTTTAATTTAAATGCTTGACACCTGGTCTTAATGGTAGACGGATCATTTATTTTGCTCCATGGTAAGCGGTCCATTTTTGCATGAAACATGGCCAGCATATGGTGTATGAAAACAAATAGGTTTTTATTCCTATGGACCAGCTTGCACATACATTTGCACAATATTGGTAAGTCCAGTGGAGCCGATCGAGCTTTGATGGTGTACTGACGCACCGGCGGCATCTCCTGCTTAATAACTTGCATGATGCCGCCGTCGCCTCCCTGCCGATCTCCCTCCCATCCTCTGGTTACTCCGGTGATGGTGTTCCTTGCGGTTCTAGTGCTATGGTGTTGTAATTTATCACTCGGTAGACCCCGAACTCTCCTGTCCTGCTGTCCTTTTTATGGGCTGCAAGGTGATTTTTTAACAATGAGCTGCAAGGTAGCCAGGGAAGCTTTCTGACTCATGTTGTGCGGTCCACACCGAACTCCAAATCTTTATAAGCTGTAAGGTGTAGGTGTGGTAGGGTCACTAATCAATGCTCATATCCAGAAATTTATGGCTTGCAGGCAAACGTTTCAACGCAGCTCGCGTCCGTAATGCATAATGGGTGGTGCGTAAGACACAATCATGATATAACGTTATGAGTTAGCACGCTTTTTAAAGAACAGGTGCCTCGAGTCCGCGGGGTGGGCACTCGGCCATGTGCGCACGGAAGATATATTCCTTTCTAAAACTAGAAAGTTTGTTTACCCTATCTGAAGGTTTGCTTGCTGGACTCCTAGCGCACGTTCGTGAATTGGACTGGCCCTAGAAAAGGTAAGACAACGTTCATACTAGCTCTAGTGTATCAGTGCGTGGGTCCCAATTTTCTTTTAATATTTACCTTTCTACTAGCTCATGGGACTCCCAACTACGCGGCGGGGAGGAGGACCCACAAAACGGGTGAGGTGCAGTCAAGCTAGTTGCTACGTATTACCTCTGTCTTATTGAAAGTGTCGTTCTCGCTTCTCGAGAAGTCAAATCTTTTTAACTTTGATCAAAAATATATAAAAAATTATAAATAATTATTGAATATAATTATTATCATTAGATAGATAATTGAATGTATTTTCATAATCAACTTATTTGGAGATACAAATATTACTAATATTTTCTACAAATCTAGTCAAAGTTTAAAAAATTTGACAGGCACGGATACCATAGCGACACTTTGAATGGGACGGAGGAGTAGCTTTTGGCTTGGCAATACATCGATGCTACTACCACCGCTAACACTACAACCTGTCCTATTCTGGAGCACGGTGGCAGACTCAAAATCCCTCCAAGCTTGACATGTTATACTGTAAAAGATAAGCTACAGTAGCCATAGTAGCCATTGTGGAGGCTCTGATGAAACACACCCTGGACCGCAGCCCATGGAGTGCTCGAGCAGTAGCGATTTCTCCCGGCAGAATCTTCAGTAAGCAGTTGTCCATGCAAATCTTCGCTAATCACGGATGGAGATTTACAAATAGAAATTGTTCTTAATATTAGCTCCATCAAACTTTAATCTTAGTCATGCTTTTGTCATGTGAGGTCGCAGACAAAAGTGCTGCTATTGTGTAATAAAATGTTGTAAGCTCTCAAGCCCAAGGCTGGAACACTAGCTTTTGTATCCATTATCTAAAAAAAACCTATACACTTAGGTTCAAATTGTTGATTTGATATGGGTGTTGTGTTTCCGGTTAATTGTTTTTTTAGGGAAAGACAACGTTCTAGTTGATAGCTACAAGCTTGTGGTGATTTTGTGATTCTCAAGATCAAGTGGGCTCTGTGTTTCGGAATCTTTTCTAGAAGTAGTGTGTGTACTCGTACATGTATATAAATATATATATTTGTAACGTGTTTAATTCTGAAAAAAAGACATCTGCTGACATGCCCAAATGTTTGGGGTTCCCTTAATTTGTTACGTAAGTTACGTATGTTTTATTTGTTGATTCCTTTCAGTTGCAGAGATGCGAAATATGAACATTGGTCTTTCAAGCATGTTTCGTGTATATGCTAATTGTATAGGAGTGATGTGAACTGGCCTACTGGGAATGTTGGGTCGACTTCAGACAGATCAGGTTGATCTAGAGTTTGGACACGACGGACCATCGTCCCCTTTAGTCTATTTCGTTTATAAGCTCAGTTTCAAGATTTCTGTTCTCCTCTAGTGACAAGAGTCCAGTCCTTGCCTCTGGATGTAAACAATTCACGTGGCTGAGCGCAATGCTAAATTTTCCTGCAACTGAACCAGTTCAGTTCATAAATACAAAGGTGTGGTCTTATAGACCGCCTCATGCATGACACGTAATCTCGAGACGGTCTATTAGACTATTTGTATAATGGATGATTGTTTTAGTTGTCTTGTAGAAATTGATATTTTCTAAATATGTGGATGAGAAAAGGAATATTTATGAGTTGCATGACAATTACAACTTGTACAATGGTATGTAAGCCGTCTTATACTCCTAAATTCTAGCACATGAGTTGGTTGCTTCGCGAAACAACTACCTATTTCTCTCACCTCCCTCTCTCTCTTTCACATCATCAAAAATCCTATGTTTAGCATTGCATGAGACAGACTATAAGACTACCGACGTGTAGCGTGATACCTGTCCTAAACACTTTTGTTAGAACTTTCCTTATAGCAGATTTTTCAGCATTCAAGTCACTATGGACTTAGTTATTAATTCCTAATAAATCAAAATATATAATATATTCATATAGAAATAAACTTTCAACTCATGAAGGGAATATCATTTTTGTGTTATTAAGAAATTTCTGACTCGGTCTTATAACAATATCAAGTATATTTGTTAGGCGCCTAACTCCTAAGTCCTGTAAACAACAAAAATTTCCTAATAGTTGAAATGAACGTAAGACTATAAATGTTACTCCCTCCGTCCCAGAATAAGTGTCGTTTTTCACTTCTAAATTTGATGTTTGACCGTTCATCTTATTTAAACAATTTTACACACCAGTTAAAATAAATATATCACAACTAAAATGTATCTAATGATAAAATAAGTTATCAATAAATAAATAATATTTGTATAAAAAATTGAATAAGACAAAGGGTCAAACGTGAAGTCTAAAAGTTAAAAAAACGACACTTATTCTGGGACGGAGGGAGTACTTGCTTACTT
>JAUNZO010003477.1:0-33793 GCA_031894775.1 Chloris gayana
TCATGGTGGCCCCCCGGCCCACTTTTCTCCGGCGGTTTGCCCACCGCCTCCGGAGGTCGGTTCCACGCGCATTAAATGCCACCGACCTACGAAACCGCCTCCAGGAGCCGACCTTTCAAGCCTATATAAGGAGGGGTACCCCCCTCCTTAACACACACAACAACACAAGGATCATTCTCTCCTCACACTAGAAGTTTAGAGGCTTTCTAGGTAGTGCTAGGCTTAGTAGTGGGCTGCCTCATTGCTCCCAAAGTCTTGTGGAGAATTGGGTATAGCTCTTGTATCCTCTCTTTATGAGACTTGATCATTCATCTATGGAATACTTTCGTTCATATCCTTGTCATGAGCTTTATAGAGTAATCATGATCTTGTTTGATCGTTCATCGTTCGTTCATATAAGTTCGTCGTTCGTTCTTCGTTCTTCATTAATAGAAGATGAACTCATATCGAATGTTCTTCGTTCGTTCATACTTGATCACCGATTACTCCTGATCTTACTTGATTAATTGCCGTTCGTCGCTCATTCTTGAGCGACGAACGCCTTTGCATGACTTAGTGCTAGCTTTGATCCTTTCGTCTAGCTTATGCTAGTTAGGCTAGTGTTCTTATGAATAGGCTTCTGGTTCATCGTCCCGCAAGGGTGCTCTAGATTTACCACCATGTCGGTGCCTCGAGGGATCTAGAGTTGTGGTTAGTGACGCCGGCACGGTGTCGGGGTTATCTACCCACCGTTGAATGTGCTTCGTGTCCCACGGTTTGTAGAGGTAGGTGACAAGAAGTGACAGCCTTGTCATCCAAAGTAATCCTCCACGTTCGGGCATGGCATAGGAGTCTAAAAAGTCGGAGTCGCGAGGCGGACCTCGCGTAAGACGGATCTCCCGATGATGCCTAGGCATTAGACGCTGCTTGCGCTTGCATGATCTTGGATGTTAGGTAGAAGCTGCGCACTCATATGAATGTTGTATCATTAGGAGTAGTGGTCTCGCTAGTCTAGTTTAGCTTTATCTAGGATCGCCTCTATCCCTTTTATAAGAGAATGCATCGCCTTGGTGTGTGTCACACTATCCTCAACTTATTGCTCCTAACCCTCGCATTGGAATGTGAATACTTCATCATTCTTTTGTAACACCATGAACATAAGTACTCTTATCAACCATGTCTTCCTTTGGGAAAATATAAATACGATACCCTTGAATACTCTCGGTGAAATGCTACAACGGGTTATCCGTCCGCTTACGGATATTCATGACCCACCTTATAATACATATCTAGTACTTGTACCGGATGTGGATTATTTGGTTAAATAGTGCAAGTGACTTAAACCCTTGGCTCTCCCGCGGTCACGTGTTTCTTTCCGCGTGACCTTAAGAGATGCCAACAAGCATTTCCGGCGCCGTTGCCGGGGAAGACATTGGTTAATAAGAATACAATGAATGTTCATGATTACACTTGATGATGATTTAATCATTGCCCTTGCAAAGTTAACCTTGATCCGTTTTCTCTCAAAGGTGAAAACAGATAGTGCATGCGTGGATTCGACTTGCCTGAAAACTTCGTTGATAATCCCGAGGCTCTTGCGAGAAAGACTCGACCTCGCGTCGTTGTCTCTCCTCAAGAACCCACGACAAGCGAGCCCGCATCTTCCGCACCATCAACCTCAACACTCATGGCTGAAAGGACCCTTCGTGACTACTCGCGCCCTCCGTCGCCAATGTGCCCATTGGGCCCAACGTCGACGCCGGTGCCGCAGGACTTGACATCAAGTCCAGCCTCATCACTATGGTGCAAGCCATTCCCTTTTGTGGAAAGGCCTCCGAGGACGCCAACTCTCATCTCCAACAGCTTCCGGAAATATGCAACACATCAACCACGGCCGAGCCAACCAAGATGCTATCAAACTCCGCCTGTTTCCCCTATCCCTCCTTGGGAAGGCGAAACAGTGGTTTTATGCCAATCGTGCAAGCATTGACACTTGGAACAAATGTTCCACGGCGTTCTCGCCAAGTTTTTCCCGATGGGCAAAACCAATGCCCTTCGTGGAAGAATTGCAAGTTTCCAAGCAAGCGACAAACGAATCCATGCCCGAGGCATGGGAAAGGCTTCAAGAATACATTCTGCCTGCCCTCACCATGGGATGGAGGAATGGCTCATTCTTCAACACTTCTACAACGGGTTGACACCAACAACCCGTGGACATATGGATGCCGGCTGCTGGAGGAGCCTTCTTCTCCAAAACTATTGCCCAAGCAAAAGAACTCATAGAGAAGATGGTCTCCAATCAAGGGTGGAGCGATGATCGACTCCAAACACGCGCAAGAGGCGTACACCCCGTCAAGGAGGTGGACATGCCGTCCGCCAAGGTTGACCTCCTCATAAAACGCTTGGACGAACACAACGCAAATGGTGGTGTTCATGCATTGGACTCACACATGACGTGTGAGGAGTGCGGGAACACCGGCCATATGGGGAAGGATTGCCCCCATACCCATGAAGAGGTGTTCTACATGAACAACAACAACGGGTATCGTCCAAACGGAGGACAAGGGTACAACCAAAACCGACCATCATATCAAGGAGGTAACAATTTTTCTGGCTTTAACAATAATCAACCTTCCTTGAAAGATTTGGTTTATGGCCAAGCTAAAATTAACGAATCTATCAACAAAAAGCTTGCTGCCAATGATAAAGTCTTAGAAAACATAACTCGCACAAATAGAAGGTTTCTCCTCTCGCTTTCAAAAATCAGCCGAGCTTTAATAAAATGATTGAAACCCAAGTTGCTCAGCCTAGCTGCTCTTATTCCTGGTTCTAATTCGGGAAGATCCCGGGCAACCCGAGTCTTCTTTGGAAAATGTTAATGCGGTTACCACGAGGGAGGAAAATCCACTCGGGATCCGCCATATCCTAACCATGCAAGCAAAGAAGAACAGGAACGACCTGGAGGAGGAAAGCCCTTCTATTACCAAAGAAAAAGAAGAAGAACCGAAGCCAAGTGAAGGGAAGAATGGAATTGAATTTCAAGACACAAGCTTTTTGCCATTCCCTCACGTAAACAGGAAGCCAAAGGAGGATGAACAATTTGCTCGATTCGTCGAGACCATCCGAAGGATTCATGTCAACGTGCCATTGTTGGACATGGTGCAGGTGCCCACATATGCACGCTACCTTAAAGACATCCTCAACAACAAGAGGCCACTACCCAACGAGGAAATGGTCAAGCTCACAGAGGAGTGTAGCGCAGCTATACTCAATCGGCTTCCGTAAAAGAAGAAGGACCCCGGCTGCCCCACAATATCATGTTCCATTGGGGCACACCACTTCGACCAGGCCTTATGTGATCTTGGGGCAAGCGTCGCCGTGATGCCCAAAGAAGTCTTTGATCGTTTGAGCTACACAACCTTGACTCCTACACCAATGAGGTTGCAATTGGCAGTACTCTTCGGTCCGCTACCCCGCGGGAATAGCCGAAGACGTGCCAAGAAAATTCGAGGCAACTTCATACCGGTGGACTTTGTGGTGCTTGAGATGGATATCGACAAGAACACGCCCTCATTTTGGGACGTCCCTTCCTCAAGACCGCAAACGCCCAAATTGATGTTGGGAATGGAGAAATCCGATTCCACATCAATGGGAAGGAGGAAAAGTTTGAGTTCCAACCAAGAAAAGAACAATGCTCAATGATCAAGATCAAGTATGGGCCAAATCCCTCAAACATCCGTGAAGTTGAAGTGACGCCAAGAAAGACGGATAGTCTCGTCGCCTTTTGGAAGCAACTTGACAAAATTGAGAATCCGTCATGGTACCAACCCAAGAAGCTCGCAACAAGCAAGGCCGGGATTATGGGCCAAGAAGCCAGCTCCTTCAAGACACAAAGCCACCTACATCAACAAAGACCAAACAAGTGTGGCAAGTGAAGAAGGTGCAGCCATCTTCATCCTCTTCTCCAGGGAAAGGGCCCGCACCACAAGGATGAAAAGAAATGGAGAAGTCCTCGCTCGCCGGACTTAAAATGGCAAAGCCCCGGTCGACAGGATAAATCGGTATTATCTTTCGATTTCTTTTGATTTTTGTTTTCCACCACATGCATCTCCCTGCATATTCTATTTTATCACAAGATAATTTTCATTTCATTTATTTGGATTTTCCGCCAAAGCATATTTGATTTTTTTTTCTCACTCGCCATGCATAGAAAATTTGAAAACCAAAATCCTTTTACGTCCAAATTTTCCTACTTTGTTTGAAACTTTTGGACAACCCTTGTATCCTTATACAAAATCCAAAAACAATTTTTGCACGTTGGAATTTTCTCCAACACTTTTTCTCGAGATTTGATTTTTCGAATAAAGCTGAATTTGAGGCAACTTTCTTTGGATTTCTTGAGCAAAAATTTCCGAGGAATATCCGGACGTAGCAACCATGGTCAATGATCATTTGGCCGTTGGGAGCTATGGGCCAAAAGGGGGAGCAAAAGGGACCCACAGCAGGTCGGCCGAACCCACCTCCTTGGTTCGGCCGAACCGCCATGACCGTTGCTCGGTCTGTCCTTTTTCCCAACGGTCATATGCCCCTCCTAACGCTCAAAACGGCTACTTCGTGAGCTATAAGTAGAGGTGGCCCGGCCGGAGCTCTCTCCCCTCTCACACTATCATTTCCACTCCTCACTCACTTCATTCTCATTACTCTCAAGTTTTCCATTGTCCTCACTTGCTCATTGCCTAAAAGTTCTGCATAAATCTTTTGCTCTTGGTGTGTCTGTCTAGTTTTTGGTTTGATTTGTTTTTGTTTGGTTTTCTCGAGTTGCGATTTCTTGCTCACATGAACAACCGACGGTGTCGCTAATTTGATTTTTTCCCTCACATGACCCGTTCGGAATTTTTGTTCTTGCATTCTTGCTCTCTTTGTGTGCAGCCATGACCGGTGCCAAGAAGCCGTTCGGGTCAATCAAGAGGTCCTTGAGCTCACGCTCAAGTTCAAGCTCTTTACGTCGAAGCACCCGCGCACGCCCCGTAGTCGAGTCACCGCCAAGTTCACCACCACAAGTCGAGGAAGAAGGGCAAGAGGGCAACATCGAGCATCGTCTCCTCACCGACACCGACCTCGACTTAGTGGGCGAGCACGAGACGCGCACCTACACGCTTCTCCAACACCGTCTCTTTGCTCCTACGCGAGCATTTGACACGGAGCTGCTGCACAAAATAGGTATGGATGCTGAATTTGCTCAAGTATTTAAAGCCTTAGGGTGGACAGATTTTGCTAGTGTAAATGAGCCGGGTTCCCGCTTGCTTACACTTCAGTTTTTATGCACCCTACAAACGGTAGATGAAGGAATTTCTTTTCGGTTTTTCCGTGAATCCTACCGTTTGACTTGGAAAGAACTTAGCACTCTTCTTGGCTTTAATACTCGCTGCAATACCGACTTGGATGGTGCCCTTCCTCAGTTTTCAAAGCATGCTTTTTGGGAAAGGATTACGGGTCTTCCTAGTTGCGTGCGACCTAGAACTAATCACATCCATCATCCTACCTTGCGTTTTATGCACATGTGGATTGCTATCACTCTTTTTCCAAGGAGTGATATTCGAATTGTGCGCGAGGATGAGCTAAAAATTCTTTTTGCTGCGGTCGATAAGATTAAGATTGCTCCCGTGAAAGCCATGATTTGCCAATGGATAGAAAATCTTGGGACGATAGGACCAATTGAATGTACCTCTCTAGTGACACGAATTGCCATGCGGGTGGGAGCTTTACATGATGCTAATGTTGAATACCTTGCTACACCTCGCTCTCTTATAAATAAAGATTATCTTATTCAAGGTCACTCTCTTAAGAATGGTCCGAACGATTCCCTCATATATTATTTTGTGGGATATGCAAACGAGTTTCGGTTACCTAACCCGGACCTTCGTTTGTATACTCTCAAAAATCTAACCATTGAGCTCCAAGAAGCGCAGCGGTCTCGCAGGAGTGTATCTTCTCGCAGGGGGCGCACGGATCGGAACAACCATCTACCTCCGAGATGCCCACACCGCACCCCACGACTCATGGCGAGCCGGGGTACAGCCACCCCGGGTTTTCTCCGGTGGGTACCCAGCCCCGCCACCTCACATGGCCGGGGATCGGCGTGGCAAACTCCGGGATATGGCCCGGGGCTGTTTTCTCCACAACAACAATGGGAGGAACACTCCACCGACTCCGGATCAGCCCAAGGCTACAACTTTGTGCAGGAGATGAACAACCTCTCCTCACAAATGGGAAGACTCCAAACCACGGCGGAAGACACCGAGTATGCGCTCAACCAACACATCTTGCAAACTCATCAATGGCAAGAGCGCACCGACACCCAGCTCACCGCCCTCACCAACATGACGGAGCAACAACGAGCCGATCTTTTGGCTTACTTCCGTCACATGGGGTTCATTCCACCAAACCCATGAGCAAGAACAAGCTTGGGGGCAGCACCCCCGCTAAGGTATCATGTATCGCAACTTGTATCCTTTATTGTCTCTTGTTTTTGCTTGTTCTTGCCTCTCATATGAAAAACAAAATAAAAATGATAAAACTAAAAAGAACAAAAAGAAGTAGCTTAGTTCCCTTTTATACGCTGCAAGTATGTTGCTAGTCTTTCTATGTTGAGATGATGAATAGTTGCTCTGTTTTATTTCTCTCATGTGCCTAGTCTATAATTTAGAACTCTCCTAGTTTTGAGTTTGGTGGCTAGCAAAACTTGCTTAGAACCTGAAACTTGTGGGCTGCACATGCTTGAGCTGCACCTAAGTTGTTGTGAGATGATGATATGGTAAAAAGAGCTGCTATGATCTTGTCCTAAGTTGAGCTTAAAATCTCCGGAATTCTGTTCCCAAAAATTGCAAAATCTATAAGTTCCCAAGTGATGATAAATTCCTACCAAAGCCATATGCAAATTTCCCTTGAAAACCTTACTCATTTGCTACTTGTTACTTCATTGAGCTTTATCAAAATTGTGTGACCCTAGTGAGATGCTTTTCATACTCTCATGATCAAGATCACGTACACACTCCACCTCATATGCTACACTTCTACACCGGAAGTTAGCAACATGTCATGCCATCCACCCAAAATAAAGACACTCCTCACATTTTATCACCTCTCTTAAAATATCAAAAGAAGGCATGGCTATGCAAAAGAAAAAGAAAATAAGGCTCACAAAAGATGAGCAAGAAAAAGATGCTGCTCTCATTTCGAGCATAGAAAAAGAAAGAAGAAAAGATAGCCATGCCCAAAATCCAAAATAAAAAGAGGTGAAACAAAAAGAGGAGTAGTCAAATACACCACCACCATCATCTTCACACTTGCACATCTTGATCTACGATTGTATGACTTGCTATCTCCATGGATCCACTCTTTTGGTTTCGCAAAAATATGAATGCAAGTATGCCTCATTTCATACCCTACCTTGAGCTCCACAAAAGCCTATTAGATGTAGGATGAGGCAATACACATGCCTTGGTGAGGAATATAAACACCATTAGAGCGATTCGAGAGCATCACTTGTGGAACGTGGTTTTACTTGAAAAAAAAAAAAATATTTTTTGAAAACGTCCGGAGAATAAAAAGCAAGACAAGGGAAGAGAAAATAAATGCTCTATACACCGTTCTCTCTCTCAACCGCCCAAGGTAAAGTGAAAAGCACAAAGCCCCATGAGGACTAAGGGGAAGGGTGAGTCACCATTGCCAACTTATTCAACTCAAGGATGAGTATCTTTGTTATACACTTGGTACCTTTGAGAAGTAGGCATTGTAGCAACTCCCGATCAACAACCTAAAGTTCTACTACTTGCTCTGGACGAGCAAGGGGTAAGCTTGGGGGGCTTGTTGACGGTCGTTACGGACCAATTTCGACCGTCAATTAGTCAAATAAATGAGAAGGACTAGGCATGTCTTGCATGCATTTTACTTAGAAATAACCTAGTTCCACGTGTACCTCTAGATTTTTAGTGTGCAGGTGGAAAATGATGAATTCCAGTGCCCCGAGGCGACAAATCAACACTTTTACAAAACTTCCACTTCGCCGCGGGAATCAACTCCAAGATAAAAGGCCAACGACCACGAAATCCAACACAAATAAGGCCTCACGCACCTGGATCAAAGACCAACATCCAGCTGGGGGAGCCAACCGCCAAAGCCCAGCCTCAGGAGGGGCCGGTGGCGCTCGGCCGAACCAACAAGGCGGTTCGGCCGAACCGTCATGGTGGCCCCCCGGCCCACTTTTCTCCGGCGGTTTGCCCACCGCCTCCGGAGGTCGGTTCCACGCGCATTAAATGCCACCGACCTACGAAACCGCCTCCAGGAGCCGACCTTTCAAGCCTATATAAGGAGGGGTACCCCCCTCCTTAACACACACAACAACACAAGGATCATTCTCTCCTCACACTAGAAGTTTAGAGGCTTTCTAGGTAGTGCTAGGCTTAGTAGTGGGCTGCCTCATTGCTCCCAAAGTCTTGTGGAGAATTGGGTATAGCTCTTGTATCCTCTCTTTATGAGACTTGATCATTCATCTATGGAATACTTTCGTTCATATCCTTGTCATGAGCTTTATAGAGTAATCATGATCTTGTTTGATCGTTCATCGTTCGTTCATATAAGTTCGTCGTTCGTTCTTCGTTCTTCATTAATAGAAGATGAACTCATATCGAATGTTCTTCGTTCGTTCATACTTGATCACCGATTACTCCCGATCTTACTTGATTAATTGCCGTTCGTCGCTCATTCTTGAGCGACGAACGCCTTTGCATGACTTAGTGCTAGCTTTGATCCTTTCGTCTAGCTTATGCTAGTTAGGCTAGTGTTCTTATGAATAGGCTTCGGTTCATCGTCCCGCAAGGGTGCTCTAGATTTACCACCATGTCGGTGCCTCGAGGGATCTAGAGTTGTGGTTAGTGACGCCGCACGGTGCCGGGGTTATCTACCCACCGTTGAATGTGCTTCGTGTCCCACGGTTTGTAGAGGTAGGTGACAAGAAGTGACAGCCTTGTCATCCAAAGTAATCCTCCACGTTCGGGCATGGCATAGGAGTCTAAAAGCCGGAGTCGCGAGGCAGCACCTCGCGTAAGACTGGATCTCCCGATGATGCCTAGGCATTAGACGCTTGCTTGCGCTTGCATGATCTTGGATGTTAGGTAGAAGCTGCGCACTCATATGAATGTTGTATCATTAGGAGTAGTGGTCTCGCTAGTCTAGTTTAGCTTTATCTAGGATCGCCTCTATCCCTTTTATAAGAGAATGCATCGCCTTGGTGTGTGTCACACTATCCTCAACTTATTGCTCCTAACCCCTGCATTGGAATGTGAATACTTCATCATTCTTTTGTAACACCATGAACATAAGTACTCTTATCAACCATGTCTTCCTTTGGGAAAATATAAATACGATACCCTTGAATACTCTCGGGTGAAATGCTACAACGGGTTATCCGTCCGCTTGCGGATATTCATGACCCACCTTATAATACATATCTAGTACTTGTACTGGATGTGGATTATTTGGTTAAATAGTGCAAGTGACTTAAACCCTTGGCTCTCCCGCGGTCACGTGTTTCTTTCCGCGTGACCTTAAGAGATGCCAACAATTCCTCAAATGATTACACATAATAAGCATACCTTTACGTGTTTCCTTTGTTTCGCAGTCGGTGTCACATGGTGGCCAGCCTTTAGGCACCTTGAAGGGATGGGCTTTGGCCCACAAGGACAAGGCGACGTCGAACATCGACTTCAACCCCGACGACGGACTCGAGGCCTATAGCAATCATGCTGCCCATAGCCGCATCGGTGAGTACACGTCTATGGCAACAGAGGTACATGGGACAGAATGGGATCCAAGCATATAGGACATTGATGGCGAGCTGGCGATGAGTCTAGGAGGAGGAAAGAGACACGAACGATACATCATCGGCAACAGCCGTGTCGACTCGGCCAATACTCTCACTCTGTCCTAGATTCGAGCAAGGAGCACGAGCCGGAGCCCGGCTATACGCACTCCTAGCAGCAGCACACAGTCCCAGCTGCGAGCACTCCGAAGTTAGCTCATTGTCATTCATCGTTCATTGCTTCCTACACATGTTTCTCTTGACTCGTAACAATTGGGTGACATTTTCTAGGCCCAGCTGGATGAAGTGAACCGCCTACGCGAGGAGGATCAACGGAGGGCTAAGGAGAACCAACAGCTGATGCTCCAATGGATGGCGTCGCAGATGGGTACAACACCTCCAAGCAAACTTGTTCACATCGTTCGCACCGCCTACTACTCCCGCTTTTACTCCGGTGAGTTCGAATGAGTTAGTTTGTATTTTGTTCTTTTCTTCGATTACTAGTGGTAATATCATTCAATTATCCTGTCTTCATTTATTCGACATAATATCATTTCCTTGTCCTTGCTTCAAGCAACCTAGTCATAATAGCATTCCATTCTACTTCACTTACTAGTAGCAATATCAAGTAGTGATAATAACATTCGCATCTCAATTTTTTATTTACTAGTGTTAATAGCATTCACTTGTTGAAATCATTAATCAACACCTTTCTTGTGCATTCACTTGTGTAGAATCAATGAACGGCATCGAATGACGGGCCACAAGACCAATGCTCGCCATGGGACAGAGCTGCGATAGTTTGACGGCCTTGGGACCATTGACCTTGTATATTTGTGATACTATGTTGTGGATGATGTGTTGTGGATCATATGTTTGCGGATGATGTGTTGTGGATCATATGTTGGTGGATGATGTGTTGTGGATCATATGTTGTAGATGATGTGTCGTGGATGATTGTTGACGGTCCTTATGGTCTATTTTTACCGTCAACATATTGCACCTTTCCGAACCAAACACCATCACCAAGAGTAGACATAGGGTTTATTTCTAACAATTTCCACTAGTCTTGGTGAAATTATGAATGCAGGTGCAATTCATATGAAAACAGGGAAAACATGCACGAAACATGGACTTTGCAATCGACGGATTTTCCCCGGACTAAAGAATATAGTCCAAAAGCCCAAAACCACAAAACAGAGCCTCAACATCAAACCAAGCAAGTGGATTGGGCCATTACACAGCCAGAGGAAGGCACCGGAGAAGAACCGAGCCCGGGGAGTCCGGGCCGGCTCGGCCGAACCACCCTAGTGGGTTCGGCCGAACCGCCAGTGGACCCCCCGGCCCATCTTTCTCTCGGCGGTTTGTCACCGACGTCCGGAGGTCGGTTCCACCTGCAATTAATGCCACCGACGTCCGGAACCGCCTCCAAATTGCCGACCTTCCAAGGCTATAAATAAAGGGCTACACCCCCTCTCTCAACACACCACCAACATCAAGATAGAAGACAAAATTCTCATCCTTAGGCCAAGGGCCTCTTGTATCTTAGTAGAATAGGAGAGAGGGCAAGGAAAAGGAAGGAGTGTTCCTCCCTTTTATAAAGTGGAGTAGTATTTCCTTTCCTTTTACCTTGGCGTGTAAACACTCTTTTAGGTGATTTATACGTGGTGATCTACTTATCTATCGTGACATATCTTTGTTAGACGTAATTCTTGTTATACTTGTTTACGGGATCATCGCTTCGCAAGAAGTGCTCTAGCTTTCGAACTCGCTCTAGGCCGAGGCTAGAGTAGCGGTCAATAGCATAGACGTGGTGTCTAGGCCGGAGATCGCCTTTGTTTGCTGTGTGCCCCACGGTTTGTAGAGGTAGGTGGCAGGAAGTGACAGCCCCGTCATCCAAAGGAACCCTCCACGTTCGGGTACATAGTAGAGCTTTCGTAGACCGGAGTGGCTTGGCGGACCAAGCCTAAGACGGTGCCCGAAGTAAACAAGTCTAGCTTGCGTTCGTCTACCTTTAAAGGATAAATAGATAAGAGTCACCCTCTCGACCCTATTTTGCTACGTTGTCTTGGTTGTCCTTGGGTAAACTAACCTTGTTGCAGAAATACTCCGTTCCCTCGCGGATATAAATACGATACCTTGGAATACTCCCGGTGAAGTGCTACAACGGTATTCCGTGCGCTTGCGGATTTATTCGTGACGTAAGAAATACCAACAAGCATTTCCGGCGCCGTTGCTCGGGAGCGGTTGTTATCTTTGTAACAAATCAGGTTTGCCCTCGTAATCTATCTTACTTACCGTTCTGTTTTTATTTTTCCTTACATTCAAAATTTCACAAAAACATATCATGGAGTCACACCCAACCATCCAATCTTTCTCCACTCCACGGGGTGAACTCTTAGAGCCACCATCATCATCACAACCTATTTCTTCACCTGGCTATGAGTTCTCCCCGATTACATTTCGATGATTAGAGGTTTATCCTTTTCGGGTTTTAAACATGAAAATCCTTATGAACACTTGCGAGAGTTTGAACATTTGTGTTCATGCCGATTGATCCATGGCATGACACAAGAAACATTGAAGTGGAAGTTGTTTCCCTTCTCTCTCAATGAGAAGGCGAAGCAATGGTACACTTACACCGCTAAGAGAGTGAACGGTGATTGGAAAGAATTGCGAGACAAATTTTGTCTAGCATTCTTCCCCGTATCTCGTATCACTTCTCTACGAGCGGAAATAATAGGCTTTCGACAAGAAGAAAAGGAAACCTTAAGTGCGTCATGGATTCGGTTCTGTTCTCTAACGGACTCCGGACCAGAATTATTGCTCCCCGAACCCGTTTTATTACAACACTTTTATTCGGGATTGAGCAACGATACCGCACTTTATCTTGACACGGCCGCGGGTGGGTCTTTTTCTCATAAGACCATAGCGGAAGCACACGAACTTTTGGATCGAATTGTGGAAAACACACCTTTTTCCGCCGACTTACTCGTTGAGCCGAAGTCAAAAGATGAAGAACTCGTTATGCAAGAAACACAACAATTGGTGCCTACAAAGGTAGACCCAACACTCGAGTCCTCATCTAACACAAGAGCAATGATAGAGGAAGATGAACCTCTTGAGTTCCCTTTTGAGTTTGAGGAAGAAATTTTTGAAAATTTTGGAAACACCTCGAATTACACATGGATAAAGACGCCACCTCCTTCTCCTCCCGATCCTCCTAAAAACCCTTTTCATAAGGAGGATATGACGGAGAATCATGGGAAAACCGTTTTCACCACCACCACCACTCAAAATCCTTTGGAGAATCCTCATCACAATCATGAACCACTTGAGCAAGTGAAGTTCATATCCCGAACCCGATCGCTCGAGCCTTCATTATATGAGGATGCAAAGTTTTCCACCCATGAAGAGGATGAGTTTGACGAAACCTTTTATGCCTATGAACCCAAACGGTCCTCTTCACCATTTGAGCCTTTTCCTCTCGGCCCTTCACGCACCGTTCTTGATGATGATCAAGAACTTTTTGAAAACAAACCTTGGGCCATGGAATTTCATGAGGCATCGACTCTAGAATCTAAAGAGGAATCTTTGAATGAGCATGGGAGCTTCTTCTTTGAACAACCACATGGCACATGCTCACATCATGAATCTCTAGGGTCAATGCCTCGTTAGTGCCAACACCACTTCGCTGCCCACAACCACCTTGGTGCCTTGTTTTGCTATATGTTCTTTAGGATGGTTGTAGATACTTTTGTTTATCATAAATATTGCAAATATCGTGCTTGTATATTGTTGGCACTAACCTTGCAGGTCCTTCTCCGGGACTTTATTGACAAATCATGATGATGGAGAAAAGTCTTGCTCATCGGACTTAAAATGATGATGCCCTTGCCGATAGGATAATCGGTAGTTATCTCATATTTGCTTCCTCCATATTTGATTTTCTCCTCAACATGCATATTCGGATTTTTTCTGATTTACTCGGTGAAAAAAAAAATATATATATATATATATATATAAATGCAAACCATTTGTTCTTCACATGCATGTTTGTTTTCCCACCAGTACACCGCATTCCTTGCATATTTGCTTTCCGCATGTTTGAATTGTTCCAAACCATTTTGGGATTCTTCAAACCTTTTTGTATTGGAAAATGAGTTTGAGGCAATCTTTTTATGAAAAATGCTTTGAGCAAAATTTTGGAGGAATTTTGGCACAACTCCCTCCGGCTTTCTAACACATAGCCATCATGGGGTTGTCAACCAAAAATGGACTTCATTTCATTATATTGGTTTTCAAGAGTGCTTCGTGCCTTCACTTACACTCCACTCAAGCACTCTCTTCCAAAATTCTTACTCTTGCATTTTCCGAGAATTTTTGTTGTTTGCCCCAAGTTCAAGAAAAAGATTTTTCCTTCTCTTTCTCCTTTTGGTTTTTCCATTTGAATAATTGGAGTTTCTCCAAAATAAACTCCCTCCTTGTTGGAATCATTCTCCAACTCCTATTTTGTTCTTTTTTTTTCTCCTTGAAAAAAAAAAATAAAATCTGAGAGAATAAGTTTGGTAAAATTTAACTCGACCCAACCTTTTGGAAAATGCTTTGAGCAAAAGTTTTGATGGAATTTTGGCACAACCCCCTTGACTTTAAAGCCTATAGCCATTATGGGGCTCGTTGACCAAGTTAAACTTTATTTCTTTTTGGATGCAAGGGTGTTTGAATTCTTCAATTTCATCCCTTCTGCATTCAAGCACCCTTAAAAGCTAAATTCTTGCTCTCGCATTTCCCCAATTTTCCACGATATTTTGTCTCAAGTTTAAGAAAAAGATTTTCTCTTTGGTTTTCTTATTTGCATAGTTGGAGTCCTTCAAAAATAAACTTCTTCCATCTTCGATCGTCTCCAACTCTTCTTTTTTTTTTTTTTTTTTTTTTTTATTTATTCTCAAAGAAAAACAATTTTGAGACAAACCATTTTGGCTTTTCGTCCGGAAGTTAAGAAAACGGTTTCCCTTTCTCTTCTTTTCTATTTGTTTAATAAATTAAGTTGCGAAAAAAAAAAAAAAATCCTTGCAAAGGCAACCGACGGGAAATCCATTTGGTTTTCACTAACATAACCCGTGCTCGAGTTCGCTTTTGTGTTCTTGCTCTTATGTGCAGCCAGGAGAAAGGCCAATAATCAGCTCATCAACACGTTGAAAAAGGCGACAAGTTCAAGCACAAGTCACCCCCGACGTGACACATACTCGTCCCCCTCCATTGAGCTCATGCCTAATGTGAGAAGGTTGGCATGAAGAGCCTCACGAAGATCCCATGGAGGAGGACCTTGATGAAAACAACATGTCAAGACTCCTTTTCGACACCAACCTTGTCGTGGTGTGCGAAATGAAGGAACAAGCCTACAACTTCAATTCGATATCTCTGCACAACAAAGGTATGACCACATTCTTTGCTAATAATTGGGAGCCCAAGGGTGATATGGTTTTTATTCGTGTGGATGAGTATGGCTCCCACCTACTTACCACATGATTTCCCATGCATCCTTGTAGTAGTTAGACAATGGTACTACCCTTTGGTTCTCCCATAGGGAGTATCACCCTTCATGCATACATCCTTGCTATCTACTAGGCTTTCATAAGCATTGCTTATCAAACTTTGAGCCTACAAACTCCTGATCTTCACAAGCATGCTCATTGGCAATGAATCATATTCCTTCTTGTGCTTGATGCATGGTTGGCTTGCTATGACTTGTGTTCCTCAAAGCAATCATAGACATATCCGTATGAGGAATGAGCTTAGAATCCTCTCGCCATGGTTAACGATATCAAAATCCCTCCTATGCAATGCATGAATGGTTAAGAACTTTCCAAGCAATTAGGACTTCTTGAGTGCACCTCGTTGTTTTATCATATCACTCCTAGAGTTGGGGCTTACATCTGTTTCAAGTTTTCATATCACTAAGCCTCAAGTTGTTTTTATCAACGAGGAATATCTTGCCCATGATCGCACTCAAACATGGTCCACATGACATGCTTGTGCCTTTCTTCCTCGGCTGTACAAATGAGGTCCGGTCATCTAACCCGGGACCTTGTTTGTATGTGCTCCGAGAGCTAACCTTGCCTCTCCGAGTTGGAGGAAATTGCTTGCAGGAGTAGTGTTTTTGGCAGGATTCTCGGGTGCGAGAGAACAAGTGTGGGGGGAGATCTCTCGAGTTTTCATCACGCACATGTTCGAGATCTCCCCACCAAAACATTGCACCAACATCACAGCCACACTTGCACAAAGGCCTTCCACAATCACATTGGGTTCAACCCCAAATCAAACGCCATGAGCAAAAGAACAAGTGTGGGGGAGGTTCCCTCCCCCACAAAGGTAACTTGTATCGCAACTTGCATCCTTTTTCTTCCACCTTGAAAATGTCAAAATAAAATAAAAATTATAAAATGAAAAATCAAATAACACTTGAAAAAGAAATAATAAGTAAGGTGCTTCATCTCTCTTTTGTTTCAAACACATAAGGCACCTAAAGTTTAATTCACTAAATCTAGGCTCCCCGGTCTTTAACCCCGGTAGAGTCCTCTTTGTCTTCGCTTTGTTTTTGTTTGTTTCGAATAAATAAAGCGAGATACAAGAACAAGTGTGGGGGAGATCTCTTGAGTTCTTCATCACGCACATATTTGAGATCTCCCCACCAACATGATGCACAACATCGCACTAATCGACACAAAAGAAGGTGGAGCCATCGGGACAAGAAAGCAAGGTTTGGCCGAACCTTTGGTTCGATCAAATATCCTATGGTCCACTTGGCCTCCACTTCACCCAAGGCGATGGTTTGCGCATTCTACCCCACTACTCTATCTCTCCAATTCATGAGTTAAACCAACCTTTTGAGCCAATCACTAAAATTTAACTCAAGAATAAAATGAACGTTATTGTTCCCTCAAACTACATGCTTCTAGACGGTTGGCCTGCATACTCTTTATTCCTCGCATCATATGCTTGTTGCTTGTGAACACCAATCTCATAGGAACCCATGTTTATCTAAGTTGTTGGCGAATGTGATATGGTTGGATAAGATGAATCTTGCTCCTCCTGCATAGAGTAATTGGGTATTTATCTTGAAAAATTTAAAATTTATAGCTTCATGCTCCTCAATGATCTTATATTCCCACCAAAGCCATATGTTGATCACATTGCAAAGCCTACACACATATGCTTGCTTGTCATTGCATTGAGCTTTATCAAAATTGTGTGACCCTAGTGAGAAGCTTGTTATACTCTCATGATCAAGATCACGTACACTCCACCTCACACTAAGCTTCTACACTGGAAGTCAAGCAATACGCCCATCCATCCACCAAAATAAATACTCCACATTATTACCTTCCTCTCTCAAGTTATCATCGGAGACATGGCTATGCAAGAGAAAGAATAATCCCTGCTCATACAAAAGTAGAGCATGTTGAAAATGAAAAGAGGGATAATGTTAAAAAAAAAAAAAAAAAAAAAAGAGAGAAAGAAAGAAAAAAATACTAGCCATGTCCTCCTCAAAAATCTGAAAAGAGAGAGAGAGAAGGAATACAAAAAGGAGTATGCTTTCCACCTCGCTACCATTATACACACATGCACATCTTGATCGGGATTGTATGACTTGCATTCTCCATGGATCCACTCTTTTGGTTCGGCAAAAATATGTGATGCAAGTATGCCTCTCTTTCATTCCCTACCAAGCTCCACATAAAGCCTTTTGTAGAAGTAGGATAAAAAGAGGCAATTCCAATGCCTTGGTGAGGAATCATACACATCGAGCAATTTGAGAGCTATCATTCGAGGAGTATGAGCTATGTTTTCACTTTTGAAAATTATTCAAAAAAAAAAAAAAAAAAAAAAAAAAAAAAAAAACCCAAGTGACTCAGCGAGAGGTGGCTACGATGACTCGAATCACGACCGTTCCATTCCTCAAACCGCCCAAGATTACATGGTAGACACATCAAAGTTCACGGGTGCGGGTATGGCTTGGAATAACTTGTATGCTAGCATCATACCATGAGAAGTATGCTCCCGCCTTATGCTCACAAGCTTTACTCGAGGACGAGCAAAGAGCTAAGTGTGGGGGTCTTGTTGACGGTCCTTATGGTCTATTTTTACCGTCAACATATTGCACCTTTCCGAACCAAACACCATCACCAAGAGTAGACATAGGGTTTATTTCTAACAATTTCCACTAGTCTTGGTGAAATTATGAATGCGGGTGCAATTCATATGAAAACGGGGAAAACATGCACGAAACATGGACTTTGCAATCGACGGATTTTCCCCGGACTAAAGAATATAGTCCAAAAGCCCAAAACCACAAAACAGAGCCTCAACATCAAACCAAGCAAGTGGATTGGGCCATTACACAGCCGAGAGGAAGGCACCGAGAGAAGAACCGGGCCCGGGGAGTCGGGCCGGTTCGGCCGAACCACCCTAGTGGGTTCGGCCGAACTGCCAGTGGACCCCCGGCCCATCTTTCTCCGGCGGTTTGTCACCGACGTCCGGAGGTCGGTTCCACCTGCAATTAATGCCACCGACGTACTGGAACCGCCTCCAAATTGCCGACCTTCCAAGGCTATAAATAAAGGGCTACACCCCCCTCTCTCAACACACCACCAACATCAAGATAGAAGACAAAATTCTCATCCTTAGGCCAAGGGCCTCTTGTATCTTAGTAGAATAGGAGAGAGGGCAAGGAAAAGGAAGGAGTGTTCCTCCCTTTTATAAAGTGGAGTAGTATTTCCTTTCCTTTTACCTTGGCGTGTAAACACTCTTTTAGGTGATTTATACGTGGTGATCTACTTATCTATCGTGACATATCTTTGTTAGACGTAATTCTTGTTATACTTGTTTACGGGATCATCGCTTCGCAAGAAGTGCTCTAGCTTTCGAACTCGGTTCTAGGCCGAGGCTAGAGTAGCGGTCAATAGCATAGACGTGGTGTCTAGGCTGGAGATCGCCTTTGTTTGCTTGTGTGCCCCACGGTTTGTAGAGGTAGGTGGCAGGAAGTGACAGCCCTGTCATCCAAAGGAACCCTCCACGTTCGGGTACATAGTAGAGCTTTCGTAGACCGGAGTGGCTTGGCGGACCAAGCCTAAGACGGTGCCCGAAGTAAACAAGTCTAGCTTGCGTTCGTCTACCTTTAAAGGATAAATAGATAAGAGTCACCCTCTCGACCCTATTTTGCTACGTTGTCTTGGTTGTCCTTGGGTAAACTAACCTTGTTGCAGAAATACTCCGTTCCCTGCGGATATAAATACGATACCTTGGAATACTCCCGGGTGAAGTGCTACAACGGTATTCCGTGCGCTTGCGGATTTATTCGTGACGTAAGAAATACCAACAATGATATGATCCGATGAACATGATATTTTGATGTTTGTGATTTTTAATTGTGTTTTGGATGATCCGGGCGGCTAAAAACAACTTTTTGTGGCAGTTTTTGGCCTGCGTGCCGTGTGCCTTGACCCTAGCACACGGCACGGAGGCCTAAACCCGGGAACCATGGCCATCCGTGCCTTGTGCCCCGACCATGGCACACGGCATAGTTTCAAATTGTCCCGTGTGCCAAGGCCAAGGCACACGACACGGTTTTAATTTGTGCCGTGTGCCGGGGCCAGGGCACACGAAACCGTGTCGTGTGCCCTAGCCCCGGCACACGGCACAAACGGCCATCACGGTCACGACTCCGTCCACCGTCTCGTGTCGTGTTGTCACACCCGGTTTTAACGACCAAAACCGAATGCATCCGTATGCGTGCCCGGGAACAAGTTTTCACGCACACGGGACAAATAATGTGATAAAAGAACAATGCCTTTATTAAATCGAATACTTACAATAATATTGTCTCAACGGACTGAATACAATATACGCTAGCGGAAGACTCCATAACACCACGGGTAATCGACGGGGGTTTCGCACGCCTAGACCTTTCTCATCGGTGGTCTTCTCCATCTTCCGAGCAGCAGTAGTTGGTAGCAAAAAGGAAATAGCAAAAGTGAGTACATGTCGTACTCAGCAAGTGTGGGAATACATGACATGTAAGCTAAATGAAAGGAAGGCTAACACATGGTTTGCAATAGAAAGCACCTACACTAGTCAAGTTAATTAAAACAACCTATTTACTAGGTAGAATATGATCCATCGAGGTTACCCCACTCGTCAACCACTGCAAGCTACCCTACTTGCAGCAAACCACACCTACAGGTTACCCCGCTCGTAGCAAACCACACTACAGGTTACCCCGCCCGTAGCAACCTACGAGTTACTCCACCCGTCCATACCCTCTAGTTCTCGTGAGGATCCGGGCCGTTCGTGACCGTGAACACGGCTGTTATAACAGTTTTACACTCTGCAGAGGTGGCACAACTCTACCCACGGGTCGGTGATTCCATCACCCGTCGGTGACTAAAACCTCCATTATACCGAGCACACTTCCTTAGGTGTGAGGCCAAGAGATCACCACAAGGTCTTTCAAAGGACTTCCCGACTTGCAAAACGCCCATGCTAAGGTTTCACCGCCGTAAAAGTGACGCATCACCCGGAGGCCCCCTCTTGCACCGTGGCTTCAAGTACTCCGCCTTTCCTCGCCCGAATCCGGAAGACACCTTCTTCCTTCATCCTTCCTCGACGCCCGCAAAGCCGGGAAGTTACCTTGGTACTAAACCTTACCTACCCATTATCAGCTCCGTGCTTTGTGCGGAAGTCCCGGATTGCCGCTCCAAGAACCGGTCCTTATGAACCCAAACAGGTACCACCACACCCAACGAGTGTGCACCGGCACCATCATCGACAATCCTCCTGTCGGGATCACCTAAGTTCCATGTTGCTAAAAAGCATTACCAGTTCTTGATCATTATGTTCAAGTGGACAATTAGTCAAGATTAGTATTTAGTTCAAGTTAAACCCCATTAATAGCAACTAGCGATGACGTACCCATACTATAACACTACACCAAAACCAAGGCGACAAGGAAATAGTATGGAACAAGATATGACACAATAGGATTCAAATTCAATTGCAATGCATGAAAAGTAAATTCAGATAGTAAGAAGTAGGCGCAATGTGCATCAAGGACACTTGCCTGTTTCCCTTTGCTGCTGCTCATGTCTTCAAGTCTTGTCTGTTGAGATCTTCGAAAAGTACGTTCTTCTATTTAACGTCACATCGATACAAGACATGCAAGAAACAAGCACACAACCAGAACTAAGAAACAGTACACCAAACAATATCTAATGACTATGAAAACAGTACTATTAAATAGTACTCATCGCTACGATCGCGCGAGCGCAAGAATCAGCTTAATCGGAGTTACGAGTGAAAAGTTACGAAGGTTTCAAGATGTAGGGTTTAAACATGAAAACAACAAATTAAGGACCATTTTGTAAATATGGAAAAATTCAATGGCTAGAGTGTAAAAGGTTAAGGTCTAAAAATATAGGTTAATAAAACACCAAGGTTCATTTTGCAAAAGAACATGATTTAATGCGGTTTGAGAAAACAGAGGTGAAACGTAATTTGATAAAAGGTTAGGGGTGTTTCGTAAAAAGGCCATGGCTAAAGTGTTAGAATAAATATAGCTTAACGACCTAAAAATAGTTTAACAATTAAATAAAAGTCTTAACGAAAAAGATTAGGTCAAAAACAGAACTAAAACGAAGGCTAGGGTGGCTTTCATAAAATAAAGGGCATAAACGTAATTAACTATAGACTCAGGGGCTAGCATATAAATTTACCTAGTCACAAAATATACGTTCAGTAAAATTAACAAACTACAAGGGCTAATTTGCAAATTTTATATTCCTAGCATGTGGCAAGGATTAAAACAAAATTTAAATAAACCCTATAGTTGGATTTTATAAACAGAAGGATCCAAACGCAAATTATTAAAACTATGGGGGCTTATCTGCAAAATAGCCAAGTCCGGGGACCTATTCGTAATTTTCAGAAAGTATAGGGACTAAAATGTAAAAGTTCAGGACTAAAATATAATTTATGAAAAACATAAGGTTGTTTTTGTAAATATGCGGGACCTAAACATAATTAAAAATAAGTTCGGGGGTTTACTTGTAAAAATACCATTTAATCGGAAACCAGGGCTTAAACGTAGTTAGAACTAAGCATAGGGGTGTTTATGTAAAAACGAGAGGGCCTAGATGTAATTAAACTAAACTACGGGGGCTTACGTGTAAACCTACCGGCTTATCGGATTTAAGGTAATTATTTTAAATCGAAAAACTCCGTGGACCGGGTCTATGGGGTTGTGCACCCGGGGCGGGTGCGCGATCCATGGGTCTACCGTAGACCGGGAAGCGTACCCCTTCGGGGATCTAATCGGAGCCGTAGGCTCGTGATCTAGCGGCCCGGATTTCTCCGACCGAGGTCGGATCGCCGACGGCGAACGGGGAGCGGTGGCGCCATGGATGGGCTCGCCGGCGTTCGTCGTTCTCGAGCTACGGAGCATCGTTCTTCATCGCGCTTGGTCCAAGAGGGAGAGGAGGAGGTGGCAAGCTCACCTAGGGGTCTCGCGGGGGAGCGAGAGACGCCCGAAGATAGGTTCGCGGCGGCGAGGTTGAGGCGGAGGTGCTCGGCCGCGTCGCGGGGGCTCGTCATTCTTCAGCTGCTCGACGCGTCTTGCAGGAGGGAGCGGAGCGAGTTTGCGAAGACCGTCTTGGCGTCGACGGTGACCGGGCGACCTCCCGGCAGCTAGCGACGGTGATGGGCGGGCGGCGCCAATGGTGGCGATGGCGGTGGCGGCTAGGGCTCAAGAGGCGACGGATTGAGGGGAAAAAATGGACACGGGGGTGCGGGCCGGTATTTATGGAGCTCGGACGAGGCTGCCTTGGCGCGCACGCCGAGGATGGCCGGATTGCGGTCGGAGGCGGTTAGGGTTGGGGAGGGCTCGCGCGTGGGCCTAGGCGAGTTTGGGGACGGGCTCGCGGGCTGGCGGGGGCCGAGGTAGGTTGGTCGGTGGGCCGCGCAGAGGGAGAGAGAAAGGGAAGGGAGGGAGAAAGGGAGTGGGTTGGGGAGAACTTCACCCATGGCACTGGGTTGGGTTTCTCCTTTCTTATTTTATTTCTTTCCTATTCTATTTCTAATAGCTAACTAAATACAAATAATTCTTCTTGAATTTTCAAATCAAATATTCACACAATAAAGACCAAATGTAACTAATCAACACGCATGCATTTCAGCCAAAATATAATCTATATTAATTAATTAAATTTAGATAATAAATGGCTTTTGCATAAAAGGGTTTATAAATTGTCTTTTCTTTAAAGGAAATCTTTAATCAACTAAAGACAAACATTTTAATTGTTTGGAAATACCTTGGAGCCAAAACGAAATAAAATACTTTAAACAAAAACAAAAATAAATATTATTTCATAAGTTCTTTTATAAACCCCATGTATGGACAAAAGAAACTAGTTTTCGTAGATTAATTACATTTATTAAGTAAACATTTGCATAAATCAAATATAGTTATTTGATAAACCCTTTTCACACATTTAAAGTATTTAAACCATAAATCAAATTTATTTCTCAATCAAAAGCTTTTATAAATCAAAGTTTAATTAGTTTTGGAAATAACTCCTTTTTCTCACATGAAATGATAAAGCTCTCATTTTTCTTACCAAGAGAAATATCTTGCATAATGCTTTTTGAAATAAACTTATTTTCATAAATCAAAAGTATTTCTTAAATAAATGTTTCTTTAGATCAAACTTTATTTATCTTTCAAAAACAACTCTTTGGTTCACATAAAATGACAACACACTTCTATTTTTCTTGCAAATGGAAAATACCTTGTGTAAAATATTGTTCTCTAAAATAATCAAATAAAATCTTTTTATTAAGTCATTTTCACAACCAAAACAAAATCACATGTTCTGTTGGGAAAATTCATTATTGAAACTTTATAAACCAAAATAATTGTTTGAGTTTAAAAGATAATCTCTTCCTCTTAAATAAGAAAGAAAGAAAATGTATTTATAATATTATCCTTTAGATAATATTTAAATATGCTTTAAAAAGTTTTAAAATTTTATGAATTTCGTGCACCATCCGGAATGTGAAATTCCGGGGTGTTACACTTGTGCCACTACGGCACACGGCACACTTGCGAGAAACCGTGTCGTGTGCCCAATAAATGGCACACGACACAATGTTTGTGCCATCAATTTAAGTGCCGTGTGGCTTGTGCCGTGGGTTGCACACGGCACAAGTTGTGCCGTGTGCCGAGAGCTTGCGCCATGTGTCACACCCGATTTCAACAACTGAAATCAGATTCATCCGTATGCGTCCCCAGGATCAAGTTATGTGATAATGAACAATATCTTTATGAATTCATTAAATAATTACATCAAGGACAAATAGGTCTAAAGTAAAAGATTACATTGTAGCGGAAATTAAACTAAGCGCCGGCGTCCTTCAGCTCCCATAGGAAGTCGACCGAAAGACCGCAGGCCTAGACCACCACTTCATTGTCTCCTTTAATGATGTACCTTCGCCCTTCACTTTTGAATTGTGGCATGATGCAAAAAGAGAGGCAACAAATGTATGAGTACATTACATACTCAACAAGTGACGGAAAGTATGACATGTTGGCTAGTCAAGAAAGGATAACACAAGGTTTAAGGCATAGAAGCACCTATGTCTAGTTCATTAATTAAGCAAGCTATTTACTATGTGAGGTAACTCCTAGAGATACCAACTTGATCATTTATCCAAACCAAGCATGTCTCCTTCCCAAGAACCATGCATCCAAACCATTACAAATCCCCTTATCCGCGTGAGGGTCCATGCCGCTCCCGACCATGAGCATGGCTGTCATGACAGTTTTCACTCTGCAGAGGTTGTACACAATTCATCACGAGTAAGTGATTCCGTCCCCTATTGCCAAGTGGATTAAAAACCTCCATTATGCTCGTGCCGGCTAAGCACTTACACACTTCCTTTGGTGTGCGGCCAGGAGATCACTTCCAAGGCGGTTCACAGAGTTCCTCTAGCTTTGTACGCGCCCACTAGGAGTTCCACTCACCTGATGTGTAAACCCGTCATCGGGTAACTTCCCTCCCTTGAGCCGGATGGTTTCGAGACCTTGTCTCTTCACCACAACTCCCTTGGGACTACCGGTATAATACCAGCCATAGGCCCCTCTCGTACGCGCGTACTTGATCGGTCTCCACCGCATACTACGCCGAGCCGCGCCCATACTTGGCTCGTGGTCGTACTCGTTTAACATGGTTGGTCTCTCCACAAACCGGTCCTTATGATTTGTGATAGCATCCCATGGAACTACCGGTACACCCCAACCATAGTTCCTCCACCCGTCAACAAAATCAGTGTTCAATATATAAACTAGCAACCATGATCATTATGTTCAGGTGGATCATTAACACGATTACATTTAGCATGTCTTAAACCTAATTAAAGCAAGCTAAGCATGAACTACCCAAGTCTACAACTAATTCCACCCAGGCGACAAGGACAAGTACGGAAAAAGGCATGACACATAGGATTCATATTATGACAGCGATGCAATCATGTGCGGATAGAAAAGGATTAGGTGCAAGATGCATCAAGGACACTTGCCTCTTCCCTAAAGTTGTTGCATAATAACCAATGAACATTCCACTCTTCATCTTGATGACCCGACTCTTCACCATCACGGCCCGACTATAGCTTCTAAGCGTATTCCTATTCGTGCACAAACAATGACAAACATACAAGCTAAGAACAATTATGCTACAATAAGCTCTTTGGAAGATATGAAAAACAGGGCACATGGAGCTCACCGAGGTTTATGTGACAATGAAAAATTTAAATGGAAAGAAGTGACAACAACGGGTCAACGACCACCAAGATATGAAGAGTGATGTTGGCATCCATGGTGTTTTGATGTGTCGAGGGTAGAATGTTGTGTAACATGTAATGGGTAAGTGTGGTAGTAAAATTTTCCATGCACGATATCAATTTGTGATGTATGAAAACAATAAACATTGCTGCAAAGGTTCTAGTTATGGCTGCGCATATATTAGAGCAAAGACAAGCGCGTTCCTAGTGTCTGGTTACATGAATAGCGAAACTACTTCAACACCAATATTCATATGCTTCAGGAACACAGGAACCACATGATGAATTGGATATATCATGAACTGGACATGAGATCATAGGGTTATACCAGGATGGTCCTATACAGAGACAGTTGATACGCCAAACACGTTCCCGGACAAACCAAGACAGATCATGGAGAATCGTTTTGTGGAGACGATTATAAGTTCCGGGAACACAACATGGAAAAGTCTGTTCATCAGGAAATGATCGTAATCAAGCACAAATGGGATATACATTACATCAAGCGTGCTAGATGGATCCAGACCAGGGAGCAGATTCCCATTGATTCAGATCACCTCTTGGTCTAATCTTTGGATATGTTGAAGAAAACTTAATTTTCCACCAGTGGGTCAATTTTGGTGCTATTTGGTTGGGTAGATCGCTGGGAACGTCGATGTCAATCAGCGCTAGCATGGCTGGACGCGAGAGCAGGGTGGAGCGGCAGCAACCTGGCGGCGTGGCGAGGATTTGAAGGGGTGGAGAGGACGTGGGAGGGGCCTGGTTTTTATAGGGGGAGGGGTAGGGTTGGCGGGGAGAACAAAAGGAAGGGTAAAGCGAGATGATTAATGCTATTAATTGTGCGCTTAATTGCTTGTTTTCTTTCCTTTCAGGTGCACGGGGTGAATTTGGAAGGTTAATGTGTCCAGATTCATGCATGTGGTAGGTGGAGAGAATGTAGATGATATTGAGTAGAGATACATCCAAGTAATTTCGGAAGAAGAAAATAAAAGATAAACGAAGGTGCGATGTTACCGAAACGAGTGGAAAGATGACATCGGACAAAGCACATAGGTGAGTGAACAAGAGGGAGAGTTGGGCTACCTGAAAAAATTGGCCTATGAGCGTGTGAAGTTTTCTTTTTCTTTTCCTTTTATATTTCCTAATTCCAAATTTTCTAAATTACTCCGAAAATATTTCTACTCGGGTTTTAAAAATATATTTTGCACCCGATAAAACCTAATGTAACTAATCCAACATGAATGCAACAAACAAGTAATTATATAACCTAAATTATAATTGGTCTCAAAACCAAATTGAGCCAACATAAGAACAAGTCATTTTATTAATTGAAAACATTTTGGACCTAAAAACTTCTTGTTACAAATTAAAATACTTTAAACAAAATTATGTTTATTAAATAAACCATTTTCAGAAATTACATGTATTTGTGTAGTAAACTAATTTGGTAAATGTAAACATTTTCATAGATCAAATGCATCATTTGAATAAGTATTATCATAAATCAAAATATATTTATTAAAGAAAATATTTTTATAACCAAGTCAAATAAATGATAAATTCGTGTAGTTCAATAATTCATTTTGAACGTTTTTGAGATATAACAGATTTTAATTGGGAAGCGGTTCACATTCCAAAATTGAAAGTTTGGGATGTGACATAGCTCCCGCTCCCCCGTCACTCGCCGCTGCTTGCCCTCCCGGACGACACCTTCTTCTGCCTTGGTCGTGCCTTTTGGATTAACAAATGCCCCATCTACTTTCCAAGCTTTGATGAATGATGTTCTGGGGCCTTTTCTACTGAAATTCATTTTGGTTTTTTTATGATATATTAATCTACAGTAGATCCTGGTCAGATCACCTCCAGCACATTCAGCAGGTATTCTAGGCCGTTCGAGCTCCTCAATTAGTTCTTAAACAATCTAAATGTTTGTTTGGAGTTTCCTCTGCTGGCTATTTGGGTCATATTATTTGGGCTCAAGGTGTGGCAATGGATTCCACCAAAGTTGAGGCCATCACAGCTTGGCTCCAACCTCGATCGGTCAAGGATCTTCACGGTTTTTTGGGTCTTGCTAGATATTATCATAAGTTCGTGAAGGAATACGGTATCATAGCTAAACCCTTGACACAGATCGGGCGGGACAATTTTCTTTGTACTACGGAGGCCACAAATGCGTTTAATAAGCTGAAAACTGCCCTCTCTTCATCACTAGTACTTACTCTGCCTGATTTTTCCAAACCTTTTATTGTGGAATGTGATGCTTCAGGAAAAGGTTTTGGTGCGGTACTACATCAAGGACAATGTGCTTTGGCCTTTTTCAGCAGACCTATGGAACTTCAGCATACCTCTCTTGTTGCTTATGAGATGGAACTTATTGGGTTAGTCCGGGCTGTCCGACATCGGCGTCCCTATCTACGGGGCGTGAATTTGTGATTCGCACCGATCGTTATAGCCTTCAGTATTTGCTAGACCAACACCTCGCTACCATTCCACAAACTCGGTGGCTCAACAAATTGTTGGGGTATGATTTTTCAGTGGAATATCGTCCAGGATGCCTTAACATGGTGGCTGACACTCTCTCTAGACGTGCTTCTACGGATGCTTCTTTGATGGCCATGTCGGTTCCCACTTTTGATTTTTTTTCTCTCGACTTGCGTCATTTTATCCTTTCGGATAACGAAATGGGTACACTGCTCTTACGCAGTCAGCAAGGTAAACTTTCAGAACTATGGTCATACAATCAAGAATTTATTCTTTATAATCAGAAAATATATATGCCTGCATCCTGCCCAATTCTTCAACAACTTTTGGAGTATATTCATGGATCTTCGCATCGGGGAGTTTAGAAAACACCGTATAGGCTTCGGTCTGATTTTCACATTCCTAACGCTCGGCGCATTATTCAAGATTATGTTCGGGACTGTTTGGTTTGGGGTACAACTTGATGTCCGTATCACAATTTTGTGGAATGGGCTTTAGTTGTCTCTTTACCGATGAAGGCATAACCATCTTTAGAAAAGAGCACTCCTCAATAGCATTCAAAGGGTACTTGGAGGATAAGATCTATCTTGTTGATTTCACCAACAAAGAGGGTCCAAATCTAAGTGCTTGTTTGATAGCTAAAACCACATTGGGTTGGCAATGGCATCGCCGACTAGTCCGTGTTGCGATAAGGAATCTTGACAAGCTTCTAAAGAGTGGCCACATTGTTGGACTAAAGGATGTTGCTTTTGAGAAGGACAAGATATGTAGCGCAAGTTGGATCCAACCATCCATTCAAGACAATGATGACAACAACAAGACCATTGGAGATTCTTCACATGAACCTCTTCGGACCGGTCACATACATAAGCATTGGCGGTAATAAGTATGGCCTTGTCATTGGTGATGATTATTACCATTTCACTTGCGTACTCTTTTTGAAGGATAAAAGTGAGACACAAGGGCACAAAATGAGTATGATGTGATAAAGAAGATAAGAAGAGACAGCGGCGACGAGTTCAAGAACATACAAGTCGAGGAGTACCTAGATGAAGAAGGCATCGGGCATGAGTTTTCAGCACCATACAGAGCACAACAAAATGGTGTAGCCGAAAGGAAGAACAAGTACACTCATCGAGATGGCGAGAACCATTATTGATGAATACAAGACTCCCGACACATTTTGGGCCGAAGCCATCAACACCGCTTGCCATGCAACCAACCGGTTGTATCTTCACAAGATATTGAAAAAGACAACGTATGAGCTTCCGACCGATAAAATCCCTAATGTGTCGTACTTCCGTGTCTTTGGGAGCAAGTGCTTTATTCTTAACAAGAAGCCAAGGTCTTCTAAGTTTGCTCCAAAGACCAATGAATGTTTCTTGCTTAGATACAGATCAAACGTGTATGCATACGGGGCTTTCAACAAAGCTACCAAGCATTGTTGAGATCACGCGTGATGTAACATTTGATGAATCTAATAGCTCTCAAGTAGAGCAAGTTAATCCAAGTGATATAGGTGATGAAGCTCCTTGTGAAGCAATAAGAAATTTGGCAAATAGTGAAATAAGGCCACAAGATCCGACTCAAGCACAAGGTGATCCATCTTCTTCAAGCCAAGATCAAGATCCTCCACAAGATCCAACCAGTGAACAAGATGAAGGTGGTATTCAAGATCAAGGTGACGACCGTGACCAAGACAACAACCAAGATCAAGGACAAGATGGTGGAGGTGATTGTGAGGACCCAAATTTCACCAAGTGTGAAATCAAGGTCCTTTGTGCCCCTTTGCCACTCCCACGAGTGTGGCATGTACATTCATCACAATTAGCATAAAAACATAAGAAAGAACAAAAGCAAGGAAAGACAACATAGAATATCCAACAACATAGCCTCAAATCTCAAATCTCAACATCATTTATCATCATGAGTACAAGAGCGTGGCTCGCAGGCCAACAGATGTGAAGGGTAAACTAGCGGAGTGATGCGTCTCATATGCCGAGGCGTAGATGGTGAAATCCAACTCCACAAGTACTCGAGTGTAGGAGAGCTCCGTCGGCACCGTCGATCCGCTCGATGGGATCCTCCGTACCAGCGTATGAAAAACAAAGTGGGAAAGCCGTGAGTACATAAATTACTCAACAAGCTGTAAACTACCTAGCAACAATGTATGCATGCTTGGATATATCAAGGAAAGGCAAAGGACTAAGCACGTATAGCAATTATTCCTAAAGTCTATGAGAGTCTATTATTATTATTATTATTCAAATTTTATAAGTGGCCTCACATAAATCAACACATTCATGCAAGGGTAAAATTTTAAGTCCAGCACACCTCTACTGGAACCACAGCTCGAAGCCGGAAGTAAAACACCTATCGGAGGATAGAAAAAGTAAACTAATCAAGTGGGTCGCTCGGAGGTGGTGCCCACATCCTTGGGCTAGGCTATACGTATAGATTATATATCTCTACAGAGAGTAAGCAATTGTATCCACATGAAGAGGTACTATAACATAGGGCTACCGTCGTAGCATAAGTATAGAAACACCGACAAGATCGATCAACAAAGCATTGATCGGTGGCGCCCGTCCCTCAAGGCCGGGATCCTCTAACCACAACACAGAGAAAAGGTCCTGAAGGTGTGAAAGGCCTACCCCCGGCCAGGTGGGGTATCCTCTACTCATGGGTCGGGACAAGCTCCAAAAACACACTAACACTATCTTTACACCACGACGTCCCGTCGGTCCTCCGCTAAGCATCATATATCCAGCACACGCCCATTCGGGTCACATGGCATGCTAGTAAGCCAAAGAGCGAGCAAGCACAAGAACCGGTCCTCAAGCTGCCGGGACGAGTCACCAAACCCTCTCCTCAAACCGCAGTCTCAACAACACAAGTGTCACCACAACAGGAACTCCATAAGCCAAAGTTCCTACACAATTGTGCCCACAACAGGCACTCTCCAAATAGGGACTCCCCAAAAGTCTCCGAGCACCTAATCACCTACAATCGCCCCCTCAAGTTCCTACCGGGTAGCTGATGTGGACCAGGGTGTCCCGATCTTTCGAAAGGTTCCGATAAACAGCGATTTGGCGGAGGCTTGACACAAATCGATCCGGCTTCCGAACAACACGTTCCGAACCCCGCCATCGCAGCACCACGTCTCCTCCGGTTATCGACCGTGCAAGCATGATTGACCTCGCTAAGAAGGCTAATGCTTGCATGCGAATCGAAGAACACAAGCAAGAACAAGATAGAAGCAACCAAATTGCAAATATATGATTAAACTCACGAGTTGGGGTCTCACAAACCGACAAAATGGCGAAACTATTCTTGACAGAATAATCTAAGCAAAATCCAAACCCTAAGGAAGGGGCGACGGCGGCTTATGAGGTCCCTAGGGTCGTTCATCTCCCCCTGGACGCAGCCCTAAGTGGGCTCAACAAATACACGACCCAAAGGCCAAAAGGCGGTGGTGCAACACCGGGACAGTTTCTGGACATCTTGTTATTTCGGCAATTTCCGATGCCTCGAGAGGAATTTGGATATGAGACCAGAACCAATAGAAAAGTTATCAAATTATCTTTCCATCCATAAAAAGAACGTCCCAAACGGACTTCGTATGCGACCGGAACATCCGTTTTTCTGAAGGCTGTTTCTGGACTCCGAAACAGACTCGAAGACGACTTTGTTTGGGCCTCCAACTTGACATGGACGCCCTTGCTAACCCTCCACGCCTCCAACCTCCTCCTTAATCATACTATCATCATCTCCATGGTTCCTAACAATAATTAACTCATTAGGTAGTAATTGTTGACGGTCGCTACGGACCAATTTCGACCGTCAATTAGTCAAATAAACGAGAAGGACTAGGCATGTCTTGCATGCATTTTACTTAGAAATAACCTAGTTCCACGTGTACCTCTAGATTTTTAGTGTGCAGGTGGAAAATGATGAATTCCAGGCCCCGAGGCGACAAATCAACACTTTTACAAAACTTCCACTTCGCCGCGGGAATCAATTCTAACACAAATAAGGCCTCACGCACCTGGATCAAAGACCAACATCCAGTGGGGAGCCAACCGCCAAAGCCCAGCCCAGGAGGGGCCGGTGGCAGTTCGGCCGAACCAACAAGGCGGTTCGGCCGAACCGTCATGGTGGCCCCCCGGCCCACTTTTCTCGGCGGTTTGCCCACCGCCTCCGGAGGTCGGTTCCACGCGCATTAAATGCCACCGACCTACGAAACCGCCTCCAGGAGCCGACCTTTCAAGCCTATATAAGGAGGGGTACCCCCCTCCTTAACACACACAACAACACAAGGATCATTCTCTCCTCACACTAGAAGTTTAGAGGCTTTCTAGGTAGTGCTAGGCTTAGTAGTGGGCTGCCTCATTGCTCCCAAAGTCTTGTGGAAAATTGGGTATAGCTCTTGTATCCTCTCTTTATGAGACTTGATCTTTTATATATGGAATACTTTCGTTCATATCCTTGTCATGAGCTTTATAGAGTAATCATGATCTTGTTTGATCGTTCATCGTTCGTTCATATGAGTTCGTCGTTCGTTCTTCGTTCTTCATTAATAGAAGATGAACTCATATCGAATGTTCTTCGTTCGTTCATACTTGATCACCGATTACTCCCGATCTTACTTGATTAATTGCCGTTCGTCGCTCATTCTTGAGCGACGAACGCCTTTGCATGACTTAGTGCTAGCTTTGATCCTTTCGTCTAGCGTATGCTAGTTAGGCTAGTGTTCTTATGAATAGGCTTCGGGTTCATCGTCCCGCAAGGGTGCTCTAGATTTACCACCATGTCGGTGCCTCGAGGGATCTAGAGTTGTGGTTAGTGACGCCGGCACGGTGCTCGGGGTTATCTACCCACCGTTGAATGTGCTTCGTGTCCCACGGTTTGTAGAGGTAGGTGACAAGAAGTGACAGCCTTGTCATCCAAAGTAATCCTCCACGTTCGGGCATGGCATAGGAGTCTAAAAAGCCGGAGTCGCGAGGCGGACCTCGCGTAAGACTGGATCTCCCGATGATGCCTAGGCATTAGACGCTTGCTTGCGCTTGCATGATCTTGGATGTTAGGTAGAAGCTGCGCACTCATATGAATGTTGTATCATTAGGAGTAGTGGTCCGCTAGTCTAGTTTAGCTTTATCTAGGATCGCCTCTATCCCTTTTATAAGAGAATGCATCGCCTTGGTGTGTGTCACACTATCCTCAACTTATTGCTCCTAACCCCTGCATTGGAATGTGAATACTTCATCATTCTTTTGTAACACCATGAACATAAGTACTCTTATCAACCATGTCTTCCTTTGGGAAAATATAAATACGATACCCTTGAATACTCTCGGGTGAAATGCTACAACGGGTTATCCGTCCGCTTGCGGATATTCATGACCCACCTTATAATACATATCTAGTACTTGTACTCGGATGTGGATTATTTGGTTAAATAGTGCAAGTGACTTAAACCCTTGGCTCTCCCGCGGTCACGTGTTTCTTTCCGCGTGACCTTAAGAGATGCCAACGAGTAATATATTCTCAAATATAAATAAAGAGATCATTAGGAACATGCTC
>JAUNZO010003478.1:0-96374 GCA_031894775.1 Chloris gayana
GTCATGTCACAACTAAGCATACACATCTAGCATCATCAAGCAATTATGGTTCATACAATACTAAGCAATTGGAACAAGCATATGTAAGACCATAGAATCTAGATAATTGATAAATCAAAGCCATTCATGAACATATTCAATCAATTTAGATATACGTAGTACAAGATGCATCATCATCTAGTAGGCCTAGCTTGATGGATCACCTCAAGCACTAGCGGTTCTTGAAACTCCAAGCCTATAATCTTGCAACTAGCAATCATGAAAAATGAGGCAAAAGCCTCGGTGGCTCTAACTCACAAAATCTATTGTCCCTCTACGATGATGCCTCAACCCTAGGGTTTCTATAGGTATTTATATGGCTAAGAGATAAAATAGAGTCGGACCGATGGAAATTGGTCCAGGTGCCGATCGACACCTCCCATGTTCAGATCGATGTCTTGTGTAAGTTAGTTCCTTGATCTTTTGTGGCTTCCATGTAGGTCTACTTGTCATATCATTCGAACTAAAATCTTGCAATATACATCTTGAATCTTGATGTTTCCTCTATGTCTTCGTGATGAATATCTTCAAATATTTGCTGCAAATTCCTTCCTTCTAGAAGAGCTAAGAGGTGACCTTGCTATCTCCTGATCACCACGGTGCCGATCGGTACGTGAACCTTTTCTGCTGCATTTCATCTCTTGATGGTCAAAGTTCACTGTGACGTCCAAAATATCATCCTTTCTACTTGTTTCTGCAATAAACTTCTAGAGACGTGCATACGCATATATTGCTATTTTGAAGGGTAAATGGCCTCAAATGATAATATTTATGCTCCAAATTGGGTGTTTTTTATATGTAAAAGGTGTCATGAAATGGCGTCAAAAGTTGTCACTTATCAGCAAGTGGAAAATACTCAGCTAATTCTACATATGACAACCTAATTTTTTGTGGGGGGGCTACACAATTTAGTCATTGGGAGAGAATTTGGCGAACTTGGGCACCAAAGAAATGCAGTGTTTTCCTTTCGTTGGTTGCACATGATAGGTGTTGGATAGCGGATCGCTTGGCATGGCGATGACTGCCCCATCCAGCGAAATGTGCATTATGTGATCAGTTGGATGAAGCAATTGACCACCTATTGGTATCTTGTGTTTTTACAAGGCAATTTTGTTTCCATCTCCTTCAACAGGTTGGTCTACAATCTGTATCTCCACAACCTAGGGAGTTATCCTTTCTAGCTTGGTGGGCGAAAAATGATGAAGCAGACAATGGGTTGATCAAACAAGGGCTCAATTCTATTATACACCTAGGGTGTGTTTGGCTGAGATCAAGTAGGGACGAGACAGAGTCATCCATGATATTCTAGATGAGCTCATCAATCATGTTGTTTGCTTCGATAGATATAGTCAGTCCCTATTTTTTTGTTTGGTTGAAGGGACGAGGACGAGGGGGACAACAATCATTATCTAGTTATATTGATAATTCATTAGTAATAATATATAATTTCACATATTAATATTATCTAATAATTATCATCTATAATCAATTAAAAAATTCTAATTAACACTAATTATACTTAAATTAATTAATAAACTACTCACTAACTAACATTTTTGCACTTATAAACACTAATTCTTTAGTATTATATATACTAATTATTTATACAACATATTAAATCTCATTAATCTTTTACTAATTAGCGTCATCAACAAAGGTGGACGGCTTCATCGCACCAATTTTGAGGGATGGCTTCATCTAGTATATTGAGAGAATATTCTTGTGAGGGATGACCATATCCTTGCTTGACGTTGAACCAAACTCCAGCAAAAGAAGGATATCCATAGATGACAACGTCCCATCCCTATTCATCCCTCCAACCAAAAACACTCCTATAGGCTTGGACAATTTGGAACCACGAAAATCGATGTGTTTTTGATGTAGCAGCTCCTAGCATTGCTGAGGTCTTCTGCTTAGCATGGGGAAGAGCATTGGTTGTGGGCAATGGCGAGCCAAAGGACTTCCATGCTTGTCGCCCCACACCAAGTTAACTAGTCTGGTTGGTGTTGGTCATCCTTTTAATTTGTAAAAGGCGTGAAATATAACTAAGAAAATTGGGATGCATATGTGGCGTGTGTTGTACTGGGGTTCTTGTCCCCTCTTCTTCTTAATATAATGAAGCGTAACTCTTCTGCGTTTTCGAGAAAATTATTTCAGTGTATACTTATATTGAAGAATTTTGAGTTTCTTAACATAGCTTTGTTTGGCAATTTCATGTTTAAGACAAAAATAGTTCAACTTCACTTCATTTTAAATATAAACTTTGTACAGAGGCTCCAAACATGCTTAAATTTGTATATTCAAATTTTAGGATGTGACAAACGGTTAACGACCAAAATTTAATGAAATTAATATAGGTCGCTGTTTGAACTGCATAATGATTCATGAAGTTGCTTGTACATACATCTAAAAATCAGCTAAGATTTTTCTCATTTCTGCAACTGATATGAGGCTCTTATCAATTCCATAGATCTGTGTTACCATCTGAACGAAGATCTCGTACTTGTCCATAAACTCTTTCTGCGAGTATTGAGAAGATTATGCAAATAAGCGTCTAGGAAATTGATCCTAGATTCAATATTTAAGTAAACATCCATAGTAATAGGGTAGTTAGGGGACATACTTTGCAGTCGTCCCACAGCGAAGGAAACAGCTCCTCATCACAGTTCAGTGTCTTCTGTAACCTCCTATACATGGCACTAAATGACTTGTCAATCTGCATACAGTTTTACAATTTTGTGAATTCACAGATAACTTTGAGTCAATACCAACCTCTTCAATAAAAGAAAAATGGAATATGGAAGCTTTATGAAAATAAAAGAAGGTGAGGTTGTGGCGCTGTGCATTAAAATAAACATGACAACACTTTCACAAATATAGAATCCTTTAAACCACAAAGCATTTGACAGAAAACACATAGCTACTAGCTAGAAAGCACTGAACAAAACTAAATCATGAAATATCTCTGTTTACTTACCCCAGATAAACTGGTTTTCATAAGCACCCTCCTTAGATCAGTTTTTGTCAGTCCAAGCTGGAAAGGGATCTGAGGATTCAAGATATAAAAATGTTTATAACTTACTCAAACAAAGTATTATGAATCATAGACACTATGTTATTACCAGCTTCTAATCGAGCATACGTACAAGCATGCAAATAGTTAGAATGCCACCACCCCTGACGCAATGAAACAATAGGACCCACTCAAAACCCTAGTTTTATATATTATTTCAACTTGCCAAGCTTAGGGTAAACTGTTTTTACTTGTCCAAAAAGGACATAAACCCTAGTCGTTGAATGTCCTATTTGTACAAAATCAGTGCAATACGGGTTTACCATCTACTGGAAGTAACAATACGATCAGAACCCATGTGTCAACTGGTTTGTAATCTAAAAAACATACACATCATATTGCGAAATTAGCCCACCTCCTCAGCAGCAATGCTGTATCTCGATTCTTCAAGTTTCTGATTAAACTCGAACAATTCCTCAAATTCCTGCCAAATGCCCAAAAGGAATATAAGTTTTTCATGAAACAAAACAGTATATTCATAGTAGGTAGAATTTGATTAGATTTACATACCAGATAAATGAGTGAGTTGATGTGGCTGGTGCAAGATAGATCATAGGATTCAGAAGCTTGGTGGTAGAACTTTGCAATAGTTGGCACAATATTAGCCAAGTCATAAAGGCTGCATCAAATGTTAATATATTGTTAGAATTGTAGGCCCAACTGCACATTAAAAAAACTGATGAGACAACGATGCAGATGACGCTGCAGAATTAAGCCAAATTTATGACAGATCAAAGACTAAACATAACCTTTTCTTTTTTTGTGAATAAAGATTAGACATAACCTGTTTTGGAAAGCAGCATAATTCTTTATCAGAACAATGTCTGCAGTTCTAGGATCACCCCGTGCATTCATTTCCAAAGTTCCGAACATTGTGCTGATCTGTTCCATCACATCAAGGGCAATTTTGTCACATGGTGAAACTAAAATCCTGGATGAACCATATTCTAGTTACAAAATAATAAAAATTAGAACAGCTATCTTCTATATGCAAGTAGAAATATCCAATAATAATCTTAGCACAGAATCCTCTTTTATTGTAAACTTGACTCAGTCTGAATGATCCACGTTACGCTATGGCAATAGGCAGGTCTTAAAATGCGAATTGCAGCAAACACTGGATGATATGCTACTATTGAAGTTTATGACTCAAATTCAAGAGCAACATATTTAAACCGTAAAAATGAAACTTGGAGGAGTACACTCACTAGCTTTGTGTATGCTTTATCAATTAAGTCTCTGGACTGCCCCTGAATATATTGCTCCATCTGTGATGCGAGGACAACAAATCTACAAAGTAAAAATATTGAACAGTTAGATCATGGTGTCTGTTTGTCAAGCAATTGCTATGAAATTAAGATGTAATTACGAATATATTTATGGATTATGTACAAAGTTGGTAGCTTGTAAGAAATAGGGACCCCAATTTACTCTTCTAGCCAAGATTTTATCACTTGTACTCTCTCTGATCTTTTGTTGATGATGATGGTTAGGTCAAATTTGAGCTAACAAACGTGCAATGTCAACAATAAAATAGCGGAGATAGTACTTGTCACTATCAAGAATGAGACCACAGGAAGCTGGCTTGTTATTGCCATACTTCAAATTTGTGGGTATGAGCTGGGCACAGGAAAATGAACTAAGATCTTTGTGAGTCATTGGACTTAATCATCTTTGATGCTCACATGGGATTTAATGATTCACATTAAACATTTTCATTTGTTTGTCCTGTTAGAAAATAATACTACGAAATTTGCAAAATAATTTATAAATAATAATGCACGCACCAGCTTTAATATTACAATATAAAAAAGGCAAACAACACACATGGAAGTTTTCGTCAGCATAAATAATTACATAATGAAAAAAATAAGTTACATTACATTGTATAACCAGGCTACTAGGAATGACGGGTGTGCTATAAACTTCCCTAAACGCCAAAGCAATCGCTGTATTGTCCAAATAAAGTTGTTCATCAACTGTAAATACCTTGGAATGTATGGTAGAATACCAGTTTGATGCACATTTATTTTATTACATTCAATCTGATGGCAAGCTTCATCAATAAACTGAAAAGAGTGATGGAACTCATAAGCAGAGGAGGCAGACAGAAAATTAGTTTTTTTTAATAGGTGCACCGTAGCCTTAGTGGGAACACTAACCCTTCTGAACTGTACTGATATTGTTGATTCCAAGTCGTCAAGTAATTTGCGCACCAATCCTGCAGCATCAGCTTTCTGTCCAGAAAGGAAATACTTTGTAATCCCATGCATTGAGATGCAGCATAACGGGTCAATCTTGTACGCCCAATCTACGAACTCATAAATACCGTTCTGAAATGGAAGGGAAAACTTCACTATCATTTAAAGAAGGCTCAAATACTTCAGCATAACCATGCTGTAAAGAAAGAATTGTGTAACTAACTTTCACAACAGGGATGCGTGTGTTCTATATCATGAAATCTACCTGGATTTTATCGAGTAATTCTTGAAGTTCATTCAATGTACCCAATTCGGCAGATGTATCATCTGGAAATAGGATTATAATAGGTCATGTGCAAGAAAAGAATCATTAGTACTGCATCCAAGAAACTCAAATCCGCATAAAATCCATAGAAGAACAGGTAGCAGGTTTAAGATCATTGCCATATGGATCCATAAGACCCAGGTCATTATCCTCATCATCTCCAGCTCGAACAAGTGCAGGTGCTTCAAAGCGCATAAAATTTGCAAGAAATATACTCTGTAATATAATATTTATCAGCTTGTCTACCAAGTAAAAATAATCATGTATTAGTTGGTAAGGGGTCAAGTAACCTCATCAGTGAGTAGTGGAATAAATATTGTAAGCATCCTTGAATATGCATCAGATACTGTTGAACTATCAGCACTTCTTCCATTAGGACCAGAGTCACTAGAATATTCAAACCAGACAGCAGGATTCTTGGGTGCCTTTGTACTTGCACGAAGTTCATTGACGAATTCGCGTACCTGAACATAAGAAATAGAGAATAAATTCCAATTGTGACACCACTGAAAGTTCAAAAAACAAACGATACTGAATAAATTGTTGAATAAAACATTTAAATGTACTACTAAAAAATAAATCTAGGATATTTAAATTTAAGAGAGAAAATGGGAGATAAACAGGAATACATTACAGCATAAAGTGTCATATCGAACAATAAGTGCAATTGCCGATAACTGACCTCTCGACTTAGTAGTGAACTAAGGGGGTGAAAATAGGCTTTCCTTATGGGGCCTAAGCAACTCTTGTCCAGACTCTGCAGTAAATGAGCCGAAAGAAATGATAAAAGTGACAATAAGGTAAAAAAATAGAACATGTAGGAAGCTTGACACAAAACATAATAGGATTGTAACATTTAGGTGTTGCAGAAGTGGAGCACATGTCCTGCATTTGTATCTTATGTCTGCATGATCGGGCCGCTTCAACTGTCCTCGCTACATTCAGATCAAGAAGGACTCTCTTAAGTAATCTCACTTTATAGAATGGAAAGAAAGACAACCATTTACTTTCAAATATGGGGCTATAACGTAACCTGTGAAAAATAGCTTTTCTCACTTATCCTAAACACACTAGAGAAGTAGTTCCGCAAAATCTCTGATGCTCGTCGAACAAATGTTTTTTTCAGTTTCTCCAATTCTTCGCTTTTTTCCCTAACCTGACAAAAGTTTCCAAGAGAGCTTTTATGAAGGAAATTTTGAACAGTGGCATGCCATCCCATCAATGTTGTTATGAAATACTCCATTGGATGACAAAATCATTACAAGCTTTGTTCATTTATCATGCTAGCTAAATGTACTAACAACATGAAAAAAAAAAGAACTATTGAAATAGCTCACAGCCCGCATGTTAACATAGCGTGAGTCCAAATTTGGCACTTCAAGGCTGTGAATGGCCCCCGTCAACCATTCACCTGCCTCCACCATTCTCAGCATCTGTGACTCCTCAAATGAACCTCCAGTCAATGATGCTGCAACCTGTATTTTATATGTAAGAAAACTAACCAAGACATAACATCAGTGAAATGAATATTATACCCTCCATTGTAAATATATGACACAATTGAATTTTTTTATTAGTTTGACTATTTGTCTTTTCTATAAATATTTGTGTAAATAGATAAATATATAAGTTAAGTTTAAAGTGCTTTTGATGATAGATCTAATTATATTCATTTCACTTAAGATAACTAATTATTTAAATATATATTGTTGGTCCAAGTTCAAAGAAAAAGTCAACAGTGTCATATATTTAGAAACAGAGAGATTATTTTCTTTTTCTGCACCATACGTCCGTACCTCTTGCGGAATACGCAAACGTTCAAGCAACTTATCAAGCTCTTCCATGTCTCTTTTGTCATTTACAGACTGCATCTCTAAGCCGTTGTTACATGATTCAATCTGCAAAATAACATAGCATTGGAATAGGTTATATGAGGCTCTCTTTTTATCAGCATCTAAAGGAATGTTGTCTCTTCTGGTAATAGTCCCTCAGATTCCAAATATATAATTTTACCAACTGTGTTGGTCAAACTTTATATATCTGCTAAACATTGACCTCAATATTTAATTAATAGTAGTATGGATTCATCATTTGAAATAGAACTGTCTAATATAATTTGTTTCATGTGAACTAATTTATCTTGATATTGGAGACCAAAAAGACATCTATCTGAAATCAGAGGGAGTAGAGCAAGCATCTGATTTCAACTTCATAAGAACCAGTACAGGACAAAGGACATATCCTACAATGATTCTGAGACTGATAGTTGTCAAAAGCTGATCGCAGAATGATTTCTGCTTCCCACAGCATTTTGATCGACAGAGATGTCTTCTCCTTTTTTTCCGACTGATAGTAGTCTAAAGCTGATCGCAGAATGATTTCCGCTTCCCACAGCGTTTTGACCGACATAGATGTCTCCTCCTTTTTTCGACCGTATCTCTTCGTCAGAGAAAAGGGATGAATTGGAGAAGAAGACTGTGGAGAGGACAAGGCTATGGTTGTTTTTACAACTAAGACCCTTCTGTATATTCTATTCCCATTCCTATGATTCATTATTTGATACTTTTGCAATTTAGGCTCTAAAAATATTTGCACACTACATTCAAATAAAATTTTAACATATTTAATTCATAATTTTTTTAACCCGTAAGTAATAATACAAATAATTATTTTATAAAACTAAATGGGCGCAGCGGCAGCGCACCTTTCTTACATAGTAATATTTACCTAGGAAGCATTTAGGTGTCTTTGAGTTTTGAATTGATTTAGCATCCCTAACTTGTAGGACCTGGTGTTAGTTATTACTGCTCCAGAACTTGTGCTAGTTGCCGCAAATCAATTGTAAAATCATAAGGTATACCGTGAAAGTGGTCAGACCAAACGCTAAAATTCTCAATGCAACATATGGATATTGTGATTATCTCTATTCAGTGTTAAAAACAAACTGACATGCTTAAACTGGACTTAGAAGAGGTTAACCAGTTAGCTAGGCCCAAGTTGCAGTTCAGTAAAATAGTTAAGTGAATATACTGTTTATTTAAATGAAAGGACACATGTTTGACTAACATAAATAGCATGCTACCGCTACCATAGAATAACAGCAAACAACGATATAGCATATATATGCCGAGCAGTCATAAGCTGCAGGGGAGAAAAATCCTTGCCTTCTTTCTGCCAGGAAGGGCTTAGGAGCCTTCCAAAAGAGCCGTAAGCTATGGGAATCATTGGCAAGACATTAGGATAGCATTGGAAAAAATAGCTATAAATCTATTTGGAAATCTTCAGATGATAAGTTTATCTGAATGAAAGCCAAACTTTCTTTCAAGTAGATTGGAAGTTTCTTGATGATAATAATGTCTACAGTTTCCAGTCCTTTGTTTAACTCTATGGATTAGTGTGCAGTGATTCGGTAGCTCTACAGCACTGAGGGGCTGACTAAATTTGATAACTGGAGACAGACTGATGATGTGAAGGTTGGAGGAAAACAAATGATTGGAGCAATTCCGTTTGGTTTTATATGGAGCTGAACTGAGTTGTCTGTGGGTAAGAATCTGTTTGGCAGCATGCTTTGTCTGGTTATAATAAAGGACGCAATGGTTCGCTGTCCTTTCACGGTAAAAAGTGCAAGTAACATGGAGAAATGACTAAACAATATTTCCACAAAATAAAAGCATTTTTATATTTTTTTCTAATATGATAGAATAATCGATCCAATTCTAAAAATAAAATTTTGAGTCACGCTGTTTTTTTAACAAAATAAAAACAATGTACTCTGACCTGAGAGGATGGTCCTAGTGGCCCGTTGTTTGCTGTTGAATGTGGCTCATCAGACTTATTATCTGCCTCTTGATATTTCATACTGTCCGCAATTTGGTCTTCCTCAGGTGCTGGTGGCAAGTCAAAGACAACTGTCAAAGTTACCTCATCGACTACTTTGCCCACCACGTCATCAAACATATCTTTAGTGACATCCATAGATGTCGGAATCTCATTTATTCTGGAGCTCTGCACACTGAATTCCTCTCTGCAGTGATTCTGCAGCAGTGCCTTGTCTTGTGCTTGCAGTGTTACGGTGGCAGAAAACGTCGATCGTGGTTTAACAATGCCTTTGTCTGGCCGTGTACTGAACGGGAGTAGGCTTGTTGATACAATTCTGAAGGCAAAGTAATCATCAGTATCATTGTTGATCTCTATTGAGCATGACATCGACTCGTTAAGAGCAAAGCGGAAATGCATTTCGAGTGGTTCAATCCCAAGCATGTCCTCCAAGGACGACATTATCTGTGACCAAAGAAGATACAAATGATGTTATCAAAACAAAAAAAAGATACAAATGAGATTTTTAAGGTTATCAAACTACATAGAACTCTTGAAGTTCAAAGGGAGCATACTAGCTTACCCTGTCGAATGTAGATACAGCGGCATATCTAATTTGACCATCCCAACTATCTATTTCGTTAAGCTCACCGATTATGTCCCATACATTGGGTCTGCCTATTGGGTTATCTCGCTTGCACCATTTCGTCAGATCAAGGCATTTGGCCACTTGTCGGTACCACAATAATGGTGTGTCCTCTGATGATTTGTTCCACCTGTGCCTCCATCTCCGAAGTGCCTATAAATTTAAAAAAAATCCTATTGAATGAATGTGTGTTCATATCATATGGATCAACACTAGCTGAGGTGAAGTAATTAATCAAATATTAGGGCTGTTGAATCGTGTTGATTTCTCCGTGTGTTATGAGGATTGAACTACACCCTAGGTCCATCCAGAATTGATCAGAGCCCAAAATCTTTGTGTACCTTTGGTTCTGCATGCTGATTCAATACACTTCTTGTGTACCCCGCCCACAAATCAAGGGCGACGAATTCAAGCTGATCAATTCGGAGAGTAAATGCCATGCGCGATGGTCAAATGGCAGGCATCCATGCATGCATGGAAGTAAAGTACTACTTGGTCTTGGTGACAAATGCTTTAGGTGCTGGTCAAATTTTTATGGAAAAATTCAAACTTCTAGAAGAACACATAAGCCTTTCATAAATCTTAGTACTGACAATTTAAAATCTGCACTTGGTGTACGGTAGGAGAGATAATGCAACACAAGTTTTTCCCCTTCGTTTTGACAGTATTCCAAACACAACCTCCATTCTAAAATAATTGTCATTCTGGCTATGTATTAGAAGCATAGCATCTCCTATGCACCTGGACAAGCATTGTTCAGGTGCATAGAAGATGCTATGAACCCTGACACTCAAATTAGAACCATAGCATCTCCTATGCACCTGGACCATATGGTAAGTAATTTGACATGTAGCATGCAAGTATGACTACAAATTAAAGCTGCATAAATACATAAATACTATGTTGAGTTATGACAATGCATACTTGGAATATTCTAGAATATTTTGGAAAAAACAAGAGAAAAGATATTTGCCATGGAAGATTCTAGAATTATTTATTTATGGAAAAGTAGAGAAGAGTGTAGAATCTAGATATTTATGTATGGCAAGTAATATCTAGGTATTAGGATAAGAAAGAGAATATTCTAAAGCTAGATATTTTGGTTAGAAGGGGGTGGAATGTTGCCACATGGCAACATCCTAGTGATTATGTCTAAGTATAAATATAGGTGCCCTCTACCCCCAAAGGTACCATGCCATGGAGCCATAGAAGCCACCACATGTGAAGGCATGGTAAAGGTTGTCATGATGTGTCTTAGAGTCTAGGAGTGTTATGTTGAGTGCTAGATTGATAGTAGTGGTATGTAGCCACGAAGAATGTTGTGTCTTGTGTCAAGTGTATGTTATGAATAAAGGCTAAGCTCTTTTGTAGAGAGTTGGTCTCCCAAGTTAGTAGAGTAAGATGAAGGTCTCCTCGATATAGTTAGAAGGTTGGGTTTGGGTCCACAGAAGAAGTGGTATCACATCAGTTTGGTACCATTTCTAGGAAGTCGGTGTTAGCATAGGGACACCGATTTTTCCAACATACTATATTGGGGCATCCAAGCAAATTGCTTAAAACTCATCCCTTATACATATCCATATAAGCAATCCTGAAACACCTTGATTTTCAAAATTTTGAATATTTTAAAATTTGCTAGAATTAAATAGGGTGTTAAAAAATTCTTATACAAAAGCCTTTTTATAATTAAATAAATCAGTATAGGATAATATAAGGTGTTTGTTGAATTCATGTTCTTTATAGATGCATTTAAGGTTTTATTATATGAAAAAGCATTTTAAAATCGTGTAGAATTCGTTTTAGAAAAAGATAGAAAAGAAAAATAGAAATAGAATTAATGTTGGGTCGTCACATGTTGCCCCTATTCCGATAGTCGGGCTGGATCTTCTATGCCCACCACTACCCTGTCCTCCACGACACGCCGCTTGATGAGTCTCTCCATATTGAATTTGAGACAGGCCCAGTGGCTCCATTGTCTGCGGTTGTTCTAGATCCGGGTGTGGCTACCTCATCAACTACACCACAGTTGTGCTCGGATCCATTGCAAGCTGCACCCAATGCTCCGGCGACAACACAACCACGCACCCGTTTGCGACACGACATTGTCAAGACCAAGAAATTGTTCCCTTGTATGATTCGCTATGGCAATTTTTGCTTGACCGGCGAACCTAAATCTCTTTCGGAGGCTATGATGATTCCAAGTGGAAGGCGGCTATGGATGAGAAATTTGCTGCTCTTGTGAAGAACACTACATGGCATCTTGTTCTGTCTCAGAAAGCCACCAATGTCAATGACTGCAAGTAGGTCTACAAAGTAAAACACAAGGCTGATGGGATTGTGGATTGTTACAAGGCTCACTCGGTTGCTAAAGGATTAAAGCAACCATATGGCATCAATTACAAAGGTAGATTTAGCTCTCTCGTTAAGCCTGCCACCATTCGCTTGTTTCTATAATTAGTCGTTTATCGTGGATGGTGTTTTTGTCATCTAGATGTTCAGAACGTGTTCTGGAGGAGCAGGTCTTTAGGCAACAACCACCTAGGTATGAGGATTCCACTTTACTGCATCACGTATGTTGTCTTGATAAAGCCATCTATGGGCTCAAACAAGCACCACACGCTTGTTATTCTTGGCTCAATCACAAACTTCAGCAACTTGGCTTTGTCTTGTCAAAGGCAGATCCATCTCTTTTCATTTTCAGATGACCTAATGTTACTGTATTCCTTTTGATATATGTGGGCAATATCATTGTGGCTAGTTCTTCTCCTCGAGCTATGCAGCAATTGCTTCACAATCTAAGTGCTGATTTTGACCTTGGTGACCTTCACTATTTTCTAGGAATTGAGATTAAAAAGTCCATTCATGGTATATTGCTCACACAAGACAAGCACGCGTCAGCTATGTTGAAGAGAGTTGGTATGGAAAAGTGCAAGCCTGTCAAGACACCAATGGCTGACTCTCACAAGTTACCTTTTTTATCCTGGGAATTCTCTCTCCGCCGAAGATACTACACAATATCGTCTTGTTGTGGGTGCACTGCAATACGTCACATTGACGTGTCTGGATATTTTCTTTGTTGTCAACAAAGTTTGTCGGTTCTTGCATTCTCCGACTATAATCCATTGGACAGTTGTTAAACGGATTCTTCAGCACTTATAGAGTACTACTGGCTATGATTCACCGTTGCTCTTCTCTTCTTGTCGGTGCTTTTACCGACGCTAATTGGGCCAACTGTTGTGATGATCGAAGATCAACTGGGGGATTCGTTGTATTTCTTGGGGCTAATCTAATCTCTTGGGGTGCATGCAAACAAGTAATGGTTTAACGTTCGAGCACCGAGGCGGAGTACAAGGCAATGGCGAATGCGACTGTGGAAATTGTTTGGCCACGAGTCTGTTCTCAAGTAACTCGGTGTACCGCAACCACGGGTGGCATGTCTTTGGTGTGACAATTTGGGTGCCACATACTTGGCGGTGAATCCACGATTTCATGGAAGAATGAAACACATTGAGGTAGCCAATAAACTTCTTGACATCAGGTTTATTTCATCAACAAATCAAGTAGCGAATGGTTTTACAAAACCTATTTCTTATAGTCATCTATTTAGTTTTAGACCCAATCTCAACTTAGACAAGTTGTGATTGAGGAGGGAGGGGGGGGGGGGTGTTGTTGAATATCCTAACTACTATCAGTTGTAATCTAGTCGGGATAGAGATCACGATGTGTAGATCACATTGGTTGTTGTATGTCATTTAGATATGACTTGTAACTCAAGGTATTGCCTTGTATAAATAGAACCTCGAGCCCCGCTTTGGGGTATCACTTCTGCAACCTTTTCTACAATCTTATCCTCCTATAAGACACGGTGACGGTGGCATCATGGTGGGGGTGGCAGTGGCACACAAGGGATTTGGTGGCATCATGGTGGGGGGTCGCGCACAAGGGATTTGCGTAGGGGGTGGCATGATGGTGTTCCTTTTTCCAACGCTAGGGGCTATGGCTGCGCTTAGTGCCATTGGGACCACGCCGAGTGACAGGAAGTTCGGCGACAGCTTCTCGATGGGGAGCAGCAACAAAACAAGATGGGGTGAACATGTGGGCATTAGGCATGTGTCAAGGGCAACCGCTGGGAAAGGAAAATGAAGGGTAGTTGGTTTCCCACCTTGCTGCTATAATGTAGATAAGCAATGGGAAAAGGGAGACATGGTTGTTCCTTATATTGGGAGAATATAAGCAATTGCTTAACAATTTTGAGTAAAAGGGATAGGATATATAAGAGAAGAGGATTTGTTTCTTATATTGGCAGGTTTTAAAGCAAAGGGATGGGATAAGGGAACTGCTGAGATGCTCCTATCAGGTTCAATACGCCGTTAAACTAAGGGGCAATTGCAAAACAGAACCATTTTCAGAATTAGAGTCTGAAACAGGACTTGTTTTGAAATTAGCTCAAAATTTATAGTTAGCTCGAAATTTGCAATCCCCCCACCCTAAGTCGCCGACATTAATCCGCTGGCCGGAGACGCGGTGGTGCCCCCACCGCCGTGTCGCACCGCCTGCACACCATTCACGTCCTACCGCCAGAGCTCACCGGATCTACTCCTCCCAGTGGCCGCTGGAAAGCTCGAAATTTGACCGGAACAATTGTGAGAATCGAGTCAGATGTAGACTAGCAAATCTCTTAAAAACTAATAGCATCCGCAGTTTTATTTGATGTACAAGTATATAAGGGAACTTTCCATTAATGAGCTGGTTTTCATAAATTCTGTGTTAACATCTTCTGAGTTTGTGCAGCTCTGATTCTCGTAATGCGCATGGCCTGGCAAGAAATCTTAGAATAATATTCAAAATGGAACATAAGCATTTGCTGAAATAAACCGTTCTTACTCTTTGTATATCGGGGTCCTTATTACTTCCAGTCACCAGCTCTAGGATTATGACTCCTAAACTATAAATGTCTGACTTGGCCGACATTTTTCCATCGCAATAGTATTCTGGAGCACAATGCACAATATTTGCTGCATTGAAACATGACGGTGTGATGAAATAGGACAAAAAAATAGAGAGTGAATGTTTGAAATATTTATAATTCTTTTAATGTGTATCTTACAGTGAAAAAAGGCGATGTTCACTTGTGGTTTGTGATTTGTCATCTAGTCTCGCTAGACCAAAATCTGTAATTTTTGGAACCAAATGGTCACCTAATAGTATATTGTCTGGTTTGAGGTCCATATGACGAATGCATTTTTCCTTGTGAAGATGGTGCAAACCCTCACAAATTCCCTTAATTATTTGATAGCGTTCATACCATTTGAGTCCTCTTAATTCATCTGCAGGAGGAAATTAAATGAGGAATGAAGAGAGTAATAATAGTCAAAACATTCAATATTTGATTCAATATTTGACTTACCATCATCATGCTATGAACCTCACGATCGAACATCTTCTCATCAATTGTGTGGGTTTTGAAAAGCTTCTTCACGGCAATAGTTCCATTAGGCAGGACGCCCTGTTTATTTTTGTTTTTAACGTGCAGGGCCGTTAACATTGGCTCAAATAAATCTCTTGCGTGAGAAAATTGAAGAAGCGATGCAAAAAGGATAGAGAGCCGTTTTACCTTGTAAACAGCTCCACACCCGCCACTACCGATTATTCGAGCATCAGAGAAATTTTCTGTTATGGTCCGTAATAGTGCAAGTTCAAGTCTGCGTGGCTTCTCTTGTGCATCGAGTATACGCTTTAAGATATCAAGTTCCGCAGCTGGTCCAGCCATTCTTCTATGTCACTGGATTTTCAGAATCAAAAGCATGGACAAGTTTGGTGGATTCTTAAAACACGGCATTGTTACATGAAGAATCTACAAGAAATTCAGGAAAAATAATTACAGCTGCTTGGTAGCTAGTTGCACATATGAAAGCTAGCCCGAGTACTTCCACACGCTCAAAGCAATCCGAATTGTGATTTGCTCAACATCAGTTAACTGATATCCTGTTTTCCTCGCAGTCAGATTTTCTTAGTGCTCCGATCTGTGGCGCATGGTCGAGATTCCTCCAGTACAAATGCTATCACGTTTGGCGCTATACTATTTTATTGGGCTGGTTGATTGTGGGCTTGCTTTGGATCCAAAATCCTAGTATTCGTTTTTTTTTTTTGGCTGTATCTCTCTTTTTTTAAAAAAAATTCCTTTTGCCTTAGTATCTCTTTACTGGTGGCTTCCGCGTAGCCTCTTCATGCCTCCAATGGCTGCTGCCGTGCTGTGGTCACAAGGAAAGTGCGAGCACCAATGGCTGCGGGCACCGTACAAATGCTATCATGTTTGCACGACGGTCGCTGGAGCTTGTGCAGTTCAGATGCAGTTTTTGATGAGACAGAGTATGATGTGCCGCCGAGGCAGTTGAAGATTATTGTGGGGTGGATCGAGCAGGTTTGCTCTGCAGGCGAGGCATTACTTTGAGAAAACTAACAACTCAGTCGCTTTTGTCCTACAAACAATCAGACCCGTAAGAAATGGTGGTGACAGGTTGTGTAACGCTACAAAGAATATTTTTTTGGCCCTAATTCTTGGCTTAGTGGAGGGTATTATACGGCCTAATTAAGGACCCAATTAGGGAGAGAAGCTAACGAAACCTATTCACCTACCCATGACTCTTGGCTGCCGTAGCGTGGCTCACGTAGATCTTTAAGAAGACCACGACAACCCCTTCGTTTTTCTTGCTAGGAGAGGTGTTTTCTTTGGGTAAGTTTTCTGCCTGATCCATTTTGGAGAAATTGGGTTCCTGTTGGATTGATCCATGCCTGACCATGTTAGGAACAGCGGCCGGAAGGTAGCAAGCGATTTGAAGGGGTTTGGTGGGGTGCTAAGAGAGAAGCGACGATCTTGATTGTTTCCTACTACAACACGTAATTCCCTCCCTCTCTCTGTGTGTGCTAGGTACGTAGAGTTGGATTAGCTCCGGCCTTTAGGGCCTTAATCCTACCAATCAGCTATGAGGGGTCTCGGTTTCTCTGGTAGTCTGTACGTGATTCATTTAAACTTATTCTTTTTGAGCATGAAACAACTTGATCTAGTCTAGGTAATGGAGCCCTATCTTTAGCGTGTGATCTACTATCATTTATTCATTATTTACTGCCATTATTAGCCCTTAATCGTGGTAGGAACAGAACGTACTGCCATGGATCTACTAGCAGTTTTCTTCCGTTAATTTTTTTATCTGCAGTCACCGGAGAACAAGCCACTTGAGTTTTATTCTGGATCTAGTAAAATTCGAAATTGGAATATCTTTCGAATACCTAACATGTATGGTTTTGTCCGTAGATGTCATAATATAGTTTCTTGCCAGTATATACTTGCTATGATTTTTTTAGTCTAAACAGAACTGCTGCTAGGAAAAAACATGTTTTTTCGCTGGTTCTTTTCCGGGGTTTGTGAGCTGCGGTGTAGGAGCGTTTTACTTAATGTTTGCTTTATTTGTATGATCATGTGAGTGCTAAGAATTACTTATATCCAGGTGGTGCATCTTCAGAGCGTGCTTAGCTCCCTCCTATTGATTTGTGAAGGCAAGTAAACGTAGCGCTGTGGTCTATATGCTTTAACTCTATTATTTGAATTGCCTCCACTAAATTTGAATGACTCACACTAGCCAGATAAATTGCTAAATGGAAATTTATCTTTATGTGATGGAGTTTATTTATCATATTATGGATTCTATATTTATTATGAAGTATATTTGAATTTGAAGAATATGATGAGGGCATACATGACAAATATGCATTTTTTCTGCACTTTCCATTGGTTGCATAAGAAGACACCGTAGCCTGATGTTGGTGCGGTAAGTACCGGTACAGCAACGCACGTTGAATTAAGCAATGTGGTTGCAACCCTCACTTCCTTTTGTTCGGATTTGAGGGTAGAAGAGAAGTCATGCATCGCATTGCATCAGCATTTGCATGGAAGTTCATATTATGAAGTTATTGATGATTTATCTGTCCAATTGAAGTTGTATTTCATCTAATACTACTTTTATGCGGCTTCTTAAACTGTTGTTTAACTAAATTGTGGTTCAAATAATATTGTTAAAGCCGTTTACTTGTTGAGGTTTTTCATAAACCTCATGCGCTTTCTTTTTCCCCTCGGGTGCTTGATTGTGGAGACCATGGACGTGGGATGGGAAATAGCAGCACACATTTTTACTTTACACATGTTCATAGTTTTCCTCGTGCAATCATAATATAAAACTTGTGATCATCGTAGTTGGAGTCTACTGTTTTATTTGTTGAGTGATGTTTAAACATATGGATTCATATTGTTGCTGAAATGCTAAATACTAGAGAGATGTTTTATTGACCTTTCTATTGATTATCTTATTGCTTCCGCGGTGTTGTTATTTATCAATACTTTATTGTTTGAATTGTGGTTATAGGTTTAGTAGCATCTCTTTGCTTGCTTAATTTGTGGGGTGTTACAGTTGGTAATCAGAGCATAGGTTTTTGATTCTCGGTGAAGTTAATTTTGCTAAAATTTGACACACTTGCACTATAGGAGGGGAGTTTGTTTGTTGCTGTTTTATTTATTTATTCTATTTATAGGTCTTACTTGTTTGTACTATATGGATGTGTTGGTATTGATGTTTGATCTTGTATGTGGGCTATAGATGAATCGCGGTCGTGGTCGTGGTCGTGGCCGTGGCCGTGGCCGTGGTCGTGGACGTGGCCGTGGTGAGGAAGAAGTTGCTCATGAAGCCGAACCAAATGGAAATATGGCAGCTATTTTAGCAGAGATGCAAGCTATGCGGGCTGAGATGAATGTGATTCGCCAAGCTCGGGTTGGTGGTGCTGCTCCTATTGGGGGAAATGTTCCTATTGGTGGAGATGCTCCCATTGGTGGTAATGTGGATGGAGCAGGAGGTATAGCACAGGGAGGAGCAGTTCCGAATCGTCCTATGGACTTGAGGGAATGGTGTGGTATGTCTTTGGAGAAGTTTGGTGGTACTAGTGCTCCCATTGATGCTGCAAATTGGCTTTCTGCGACTACGAGAGAAGCTTGAGGCTTTTCAGATTGCACCTTTAGACTGGGTTCGCTTTGCCACCCAGTTATTGAAGGATGAGGCACTAGTATGGTGGAGAAATATGTTATCCTCTCGTTCAGCTACTTATGGTCCTTTCTCTTGGGGGGAATTTGTTGGGCAATTTGAGAGGAGGTTTTATCCGGTTGCTTTTATGGATAAGATGAAAACCCAGCTTGAGAAGTGCCATCAAGGCAAGAAGACTGTGGCTGAATACGAGATTGCCTTTAACCAAATTGTGCGCTTTGTACCTCATGTGGCACACAATGAGTATGAGAAGGCAAGGATTTTCAGACAGGGCTTGAAGGCTTCTATCCGTCGAGTCCTTGGTGCTTTTGTTCTTGAGGATTTTCGCTCTATTGTTGAGCGTGCTTTGGGAGTTGAGGTGCGGGATGACTACACAGATGAGTTGAGAGGAGGAGATCATTCTCAAGGACGAGAAAGATCGGAAGGGTCGGACTGGAGGCCCTGCTCGGAAGAAGGATAAGAATCACCGTCACCATCCTTATGGCGGTAATTCTTCTCGGTCTCGTACGTCGAGGAGGTGGTGGTTCTGGAGGAGGCTCTACTCGGTTCCGGCCTATTGCTAAGCCCGGATTGGGTCTTGTTTGTTTCCGTTGTGGTGATGCTCATCGCCGTGCGGATTGCCGATGGAGTGGCCGGTGTTCCAGGTGTGGCAAGGACCACAAGGATGTTGTGTGTAGGAAGAATCCAAACAGCAAGGTGATTTGGGAGCCGGTGGCAAGTTCTTCTTCGGGGCAGCGTGGTACTGCACATATGATGGCTGGTATTTCTCCTGGGATGCAGCATAATATTGCTTCGGTGCCACAGTTCTTGCCTATGCCTTCTGTACAGCAGTACATGCCCACACCGTCGGCACAACGAGTATGTTCCCGCACCTTCCTCGCAGCCATTTGTATCGATGCCTGCAGTGACATCGACGGTGGGTTCTTCACATGCACCTTCTCCAAGTGGTGCATATTGGCTTTATCAAGGCCCTACTCCGTCTACTTCCTTTACTTCTACGCCAACTGGTTTTTCTGGACCTTCTACATCGACTGGTGTGCCTGGGGTGTATACTTTGCCCGCAGGTAATGCTAGGGACCGTGGAGATGTTGTCACAGGTACCATATCTATTGACTCATTTGATGCATTTGTACTATTTGATTCTGGCGCTAGCTTCTCGTTTGTCTCGAAGGCTTTTGTGGGTCGTACGGGTATCTCGGTGCAGCAGATTGGACAGTCTATTACTGTCGGTTCTGCTAGAGGTCCTATTTCTAGTACTTTTGTCTGTCCCGGTTGTGTGGTTCACTTGGCAGATGAGAATTTTGTGGCTAATCTTGTGGTCATTCCATTGGACATTTTTGATGCTATTCTCGGAATGGATTGGCTTTCTCAATACAAAGCTATGATCTCTTGTTTTTGGAAGACAATATCTTTACATGCACCTTCTGGTAGAGAGGTGATTTTTGCTGGAAGTCCTATGAAGTACACCCTTGCCTTATTGTACCATCTATTTCCTGACCGCTGGACAAGAAAGTCTGGAATTCTGTTTTCTATGGTCGAGAGATGCTGAGGTTGTTGTGCGAGTGGATGATATTCGAGTTGTCCGCAATTACTCTGATGTTTTTCCACTTGAGCTTCCGGGTATTCCGCCTACTCGGGATGCTGTTTTTGAAATCAAGTTGATTCCTGGTACACAACCTATCTATAAGAGTCCATATCGGATGGCACCAAAGGAGCAAGTAGAGTTGAAGAGGCAATTGGATGATCTTCTAGCTAAGGGTTTCATTAGACCTAGCAAGTCACCTTGGGCTTTTCCGGTGCTATTTGTTGAGAAGAAGGATGGAACCAAGAGGTTATGTGTGGATTATCGTGCACTAAACCAGGTGACCATCAAGAATAAATATCCTTTGCCTCGTATTGATGTGCTCTTCGAGCAATTGAGAGGTGCCAAGGTATTCTCTAAAATCGATTTAAATTCTGGCTACCATCAATTGAGAATACGGGATGAGGATATTGAGAAGACGGCTTTTAGCACGAGGTACGGGCATTTTGAATATGTCGTTATGTCGTTCGGACTAACAAATGCCCCTGCTGCTTTTATGGAAGCCATGAATAGGATGTTGCATGAGTACTTGGATGACTTCGTTGTGGTTTTCCTCGACGATATCTTGATCTACTCTAAGTCCGAGGAAGAACATGAGGGTCATCTTAGTCTTGTTCTTGAGGCGCTTCGAAAGAATCAGTTTTATGCTAAGTTGAAGAAATGTGCATTTTGGCTATCCGAAGTGGCTTTTCTTGGTCATATTATTAACCAGCATGGCATTAAGGTTGATCCCAAGAATGTTGCTTCCGTAGTTGAATGGAAGAGACCTACGAATGTGACCGAGATTCGTAGCTTCTTGGGCCTTGCTGGCTACTATCGGCGTTTTGTGCAGAATTTCTCCACGATTGCAAAGCCGATGACTAAACTCACGAGAGAAGGGTGTCTCTTTTGAATGGACCAATGCCTGTGAAGTTAGTTTTCAAACTCCGAAGAACAAGTTGGTGAATGCTCCTATTTTAGCCTTGTCCGAGAGTGGCAAGCGGTTCACCGTGTATACCGATGCTTCACGTATTGGACTTGGTTGTGTGTTGATGCAAGAGGGCAAGGTAATTGCTTATGGCTCAAGACAATTGAAGAAGCATGAGAGAAATTATCCTACTCATGATCTAGAGTTAGCTGCTGTGGTTTTTGCTCTAAAATCATGGAGGCATTATCTTTATGGTGAGGTTTGTGATATCTATACGGATCATAAGAGCCTCAAATACATTTTTACTCGGAAGGACTTGAATTTGAGGCAGCGTAGATGGCTTGAATTGATAAAGGATTATGATCTTACAATCCAATATCATCCGGGAAGGCAAATGTGGTGGTCGATGCCCTCGGTAGGACCGGTGTTCCTCAGGTGGCAATGCCTTTAATTCGAGACTTGGATCGCTCGGGTGTCTCCTTATGCTACGCCGGCACTCGCTAGAGTGGAGACCGAATTGCTCATTCGGTCACCCATTGTTGACAGAGTGCGCGAGGCACAACGAGACGATCGTTTGATTCAGGAGGTTCGCAAAAGGATAGCTAATGGCAGACCTCGTGAGTTCAGCATTGATGATATTGATGTGGTCCGTTTCAAGGGACGTCTTTGTGTGCCACGGAACTCGAGAGGTGAAGATGGACATTTTGAGAGAGGCTCATAGAACTCCATACACGGTTCATCCTGGAGAGACCAAGATGTATAGAGATCTTAAGCGAGACATTCCGGTGGAAGAGGATGAAAGTGGATATTGCTAAGTACGTGGCATCTTGTGGAGTATGCCAGCAGGTGAAGGCTGAGCACAAGAGGCCTGCGGGTCTACTAAAGCCTCTAGAGATTCCACAATGGAAATGGGAGAATATTACCATGGATTTTGTGGTTGGTTTACCTCGCTCTCCTCGAGGTAGAGACGCCATTTGGGTGGTTATTGATAGACTTACTAAGGTTGCCCATTTTATTCCAATGAAGAGCACAAATTCTGCTGCGGATCTTGTTCCCTTGTACATCAAGGAAATTGTAAGGTTACATGGTGTGCCAAAGTCTATCGTCTCGGATCGAGATTCTAAATTTGTCTCCAATTTTTGGAAGAGTTTGCATACCGCTTTGGGGACGAGGCTGGATTTGAGTGTCGCTTTCCACCCTCAAACGGATGGCCAATCCGAGCGTACTATACAGACCTTAGAGGATATGCTACGTACTTGTGTTCTTTCATGGAAGGGAAGTTGGGAGGATCATCTTGCATTGGCTGAGTTTGCTTATAATAATAGCTATCAAGCGAGTATCAAGATGGCTCCCTATGAAGCTTTGTATGGACGAAAATGTGTTTCTCCATTGTGTTGGGAAATACCAAGTGAGCAATTGTTGGTAGGACCAGATTGGGTACAACAATCTCATGAAAAGGTACGCCAGATCCGCCAAAATATTTTGACCGCTCGTAGTCGGCAGAAAAGTTATGCGGATCTCAAGCGCAGGGATGTGGAGTTTGCAGTCGGTGACGAAGTCCTTCTCAAGGTGTCACCGACAAAAGGAATTGTCCGTTTTGGTATCAAAGGGAAGCTTAGCCCGAGATATATTGGACCTTATTTGATTACGGCTCGAGTTGGTTCACTGGCATATCGTCTGCAGTTGCCGTAGTCTATGGCTGGAGTACACCCGGTGTTTCACGTTTCTATGTTGAGAAAATATTTAAAGGATCCAGAGAAGAAGATGGATGTTGAACCGGTTATTATTCAACAAGACTTGACTATTGATTGCCAACCATTGCGTATATTGGAGTCGTCGGAGCGTGTAATGCGCAATCGGACAATCAGATATGTCAAGGTCTTGTGGACGAACCAAACCGAGCGTGAAGCTACTTGGGAACTTGAGGACCATATGCGTAAGAAGTACCCCAAACTTTTCGAGACCGGTGAGTTCTATGAGTTGTTTATCTCGTTTACATTCCTGAAATATCGTAGACATGACGGAATTCGTGGACGAATTCTCTTTTAGGAGGGTAGAATGTAACGCTACAAAGAATATTTTTTTGGGCCCTAATTCTTGGCTTAGTGGAGGGTATTATACGGCCTAATTAAGGACCCAATTAGGGAGAGAAGCTAACGAAACCTATTCACCTACCCATGACTCTTGGCTGCCGTAACGTGGCTCACGTAGATCTTTAAGAAGACCACGACAACCCCTTCGTTTTTCTTGCTAGGAGAGGTGTTTTCCTTGGGTAAGTTTTCTGCCTGATCCATTTTGGAGAAATTGGGTTCCTGTTGGATTGATCCATGCCTGACCATGTTAGGAACAGCGGCCGGAAGGTAGCAAGCGATTTGAAGGGGTTTGGTGGGGTGCTAAGAGAGAAGCGACGATCTTGATTGTTTCCTACTAGAACACGTAATTCCCTCCCTCTCTCTGTGTGTGCTAGGTACGTAGAGTTGGATTAGCTCCGGCCATTAGGGCCTTAATCCTACCAATCAGCTATGAGGGGTCTCGGTTTCTCTGGTAGTCTGTACGTGATTCATTTAAACTTATTCTTTTTGAGCATGAAACAACTTGATCTAGTCTAGGTAATGGAGCCCTATCTTTAGCGTGTGATCTACTATCATTTATTCATTATTTACTGCCATTATTAGCCCTTAATCGTGGTAGGAACAGAACGTACTGCCATGGATCTACTAGCAGTTTTCTTCCGTTAATTTTTTTATCTGCAGTCACCGGAGAACAAGCCACTTGAGTTTTATTCTGGATCTAGTAAAATTCGAAATTGGAATATCTTTCGAATACCTAACATGTATGGTTTTGTCCGTAGATGTCATAATATAGTTTCTTGCCAGTATATACTTGCTATGATTTTTTTAGTCTAAACAGAACTGCTGCTAGGAAAAAACATGTTTTTTTCGCTGGTTCTTTTCCGGGGTTTGTGAGCTGCGGTGTAGGAGCGTTTTACTTAATGTTTGCTTTATTTGTATGATCGTGTGAGTGCTAAGAATTACTTATATCCAGGTGGTGCATCTTCAGAGCGTGCTTAGCTCCCTCCTATTGATTTGTGAAGGCAAGTAAACGTAGCGCTGTGGTCTATATGCTTTAACTCTATTATTTGAATTGCCTCCACTAAATTTGAATGACTCACACTAGCCAGATAAATTGCTAAATGGAAATTTATCTTTATGTGATGGAGTTTATTTATCATATTATGGATTCTATATTTATTATGAAGTATATTTGAATTTGAAGAATATGATGAGGGCATACATGACAAATATGCATTTTTTCTGCACTTTCCATTGGTTGCATAAGAAGACACCGTAGCTCTGATGTTGGTGCGGTAAGTACCGGTACAGCAACGCACGTTGAATTAAGCAATGTGGTTGCAACCCTCACTTCCTTTTGTTCGGATTTGAGGGTAGAAGAGAAGTCATGCATCGCATTGCATCAGCATTTGCATGGAAGTTCATATTATGAAGTTATTGATGATTTATCTGTCCAATTGAAGTTGTATTTCATCTAATACTACTTTTATGCGGCTTCTTAAACTGTTGTTTAACTAAATTGTGGTTCAAATAATATTGTTAAAGCCGTTTACTTGTTGAGGTTTTTCATAAACCTCATGCGCTTTCTTTTTCCCCTCGGGTGCTTGATTGTGGAGACCATGGACGTGGGATGGGAAATAGCAGCACACATTTTTACTTTACACATGTTCATAGTTTTCCTCGTGCAATCATAATATAAAACTTGTGATCATCGTAGTTGGAGTCTACTGTTTTATTTGTTGAGTGATGTTTAAACATATGGATTCATATTGTTGCTGAAATGCTAAATACTAGAGAGATGTTTTATTGACCTTTCTATTGATTATCTTATTGCTTCCGCGGTGTTGTTATTTATCAATACTTTATTGTTTGAATTGTGGTTATAGTTTAGTAGCATCTCTTTGCTTGCTTAATTTGTGGGGTGTTACAGGTTGTAATTTGATTATGTAGGTTTACCAAATCTAATTTATTTGAAATTTTATTTAAACTTCTGTAACTTATATTTTTTTACCTATGTTTGAAGTTTTTTTTTTTGGTCTCCGTTTGTAGGCTTAGTCAATTTGTCTTTTTAGGAGAGATTAGTCAACTGGTGGGAACTGCTGGTGGTTTCTAAGTATCCAATTGAAGTTCAAATAAGGTATTTCAATGTCTTATTTTACCATTATTACTAGCAATTAACCTTGTTTATTGCATATATTCGTAGTTGTTTTATTTGTGAGTATTATTGCTGAAAATAGGTGAAAACAGGCAATCTACATATTAAGAGCAGCTAAGAGAGCAGAGAAGGAAGAATACAAGACTATGCCGATCGGCACACCCTGTGAGCCGATGAACACCATTTGGGGCCCACTTGAGGAGAAAGAGCCCAGACCACGATCAGAGTCGGAGCCGGTTGCAGCCAAGCTCAAAGATTATCGGAGATAAAAAGAGAAAGCAATTACGACGAAAAGTGAGAGTATGACATAGAAAATAATTCCAAACCTAGTGTTTCAAGATTGTCGCGGCGACGATGGAAAAAGCACCGCTCGTGACCACAGAAGAAGACCATGTCGATCGACACTTGTGTGTTCACGTTGGTATTCTCTCACCTAGTTGCTATGGATTGCAGCGGGATAAGTGAGTAGTCCTATATTCTCTCCTCTCTGGCGAGGGAAATCTAGTTATGTAAACTATCAACACTTATGATACTCGTTCGATATGTTCAGTCTATGTGAATATGCTTATTCCATATGCGATTGTTCATGACCTCATCTTTTTGGTGTGGCTAAACGTTTACTTATGCTATCGATTATCACATAGTGCAAGACGTATCAAATGAATTAATAAATGTGAGTTGCATGCTAGTGACATGAACCGCGGGGGGTCCTTTTCTTTATCTTGTTAAAACTACGTAGTAGTAAGTTTATTTCTAGTTGTTTATCATCTTTCACACACACTTTATTTACATAAAATTAGTAGTTAATCAATAGTGAAAGTCCTGCTTATTCTCTGTGCATTCGATATAAATCTTGGAATACTCTAAGAAAAAAGCTAAAATTATACACCATCCACCTTGTGGTATATAAATTAGGTATATGTTTACACGATTAACAGTAACATATATCTGAACTCTTCATACTTTTTGTTGGATTTGTAGCTGTGAAGTTGTATAGGTACTAAAAAATATTCAAGATTGTACGTCCTTTGCTTTTATCAATATTCAAAACACGGAGGACCATATATCCGGTACCTAGCTTGCAACTGGAACCTGCAAACTTTAAGAGAAAAATTTTGTTCACAACTTTTCTACTCAAAGTTCCATCATAATTTTTGTATCTAAAGTTTTGTTGCATAATTTTCAGAGAAAAATTTTGTTCCAAAGTTCATGATCAAAGTTTGATGCAAAACTTTCACTCTAAAGTTTGTGATCAAAAAAAGCTTTCCTAAAATAGAATATTTACGGGTGTGTAAACATTCCAGAAATGAAAAGCTTAAATTGTTGGGACGTGATTTGCGAGCAAGGCTTCGTGCGCACGCGCGTTGATTAGCCATATGAGAAAGAAAAGTTGTCCAACAACCCTACTTTTTATAGATAATGGAAAGTCCAACAACCCTACTGGTTGCAAATTCACCAACCACTCATGAATTATCAAAAACCAAAAAAAAAACTACTCATGTATAAAGACTCAATAGAATGATCAATCCAGGTCAGGAATACATACCTTGCAACAGAGAGATTTTTGCGTGCCGAAGCTGCGGCGATGCAGATGCTTCTCACTCAACAACTCGGTCACTGCCCTGATCCTGTCGACCGGGACTCCATCACCCGGATCGCAAGCTCGATCGAAGATCCAACCTGCTTGTTGATCTAGACTCCTCGCCCTCCGTGAGACCTCGATCGATTGGGATATGGTGGGAAGGAGGAGAGTTGCAGTTCCAGGTGGGAGGGACGATGGAAGGAGGAGGCGTTGACGGGAAGATGGACTTTAACTTGCAACATAACCGGGTTCGGGGACGTAAATCAATCAAATTATATGAATAGCGGGGCCTTGGTTTTGGTGTTGACGGGCAAAATCCAACGATTCCAGCGCTGCAGGACCAGGCGCCTCTCCGCCCGTGGCTGCTCCTCGCCATTCACGCCACCACCAAAGACGTATATATAGGACCTGTCGCTGCCACACGACAGCGCACTACTTGGAGCACGGCCGACCATCACCCATTAGATCGAGCTACCTTTCTCCCCCATGACTGGCCACTATCGAGCTCCTCTTCCCTCAGTGACGTCCTAGACCGATTGCATGTGCCCAAACGACGAGGGGCGCACGTGCATGCTGCGTAACTGCGTACTCTAAGCAAGTGGTCTGACACACGTGCCGCGCCTGCATTTATCTGCATAATTAATTATATCCTGTCTAAGCGTGGTTTGTTGTTAAACTCAGTCTAAAGATGACACAGCACACAGGTCGTTATTAGCATATCACAAGTATCTGTGGCTCTATTGTCTGAGTCACGCAAGAAAGTCCCCATTGGAGTTTGTCTGTGTCCGTCGGGAGCATGGAAAACCCTCGATGTATTTCAGTGCTAGTGTTGAACAAATAATACCAACAACAGCGTTACATTACTTGCAAAGCTTTAGGTCCCATCTCCAGACGCATTTAAGCATTTCTAAATGCAGCGTACTGACTAAACTAAACTGTAATCCCTCCAGTTCTGATAAACTGGACATCACTACGGGAAAGACCAACTTTGTCGTGTGCCCAGTACTTCACCGTATGCCGTTTGTCAGGCACACGGTAAAGATTCCTAGTTGCCGTCTCATCTATGCCGTGTGCAGCACACGATAAAGACGCCGTGTGTATTTGGGTCTTTGCCGTATGTTTCTAGCACACGGCATAGATGCATCCTCCCGTAGTGCGTCCTAGAATTTTTGCGGGTCTCAAATTGCTAGATGTCCTCGCAAAATTCGTAGCGTTTTGGACGACTATGCCCCTGTTATGGTCGCTGCATCCCGAGGGAAACGCCACGTAAAAAGGCGCTCAAATGAGAAAGCTCGTGCTTTGTGCTACACGATGTGACAACTTCCGGAGGAAAAATCGTTCTAAAGAACAGACTCTACAACATATTTAAGACAAACATAGAAAATTTAGTCAATTAATGATGTCTTGGTATGCTAGACCATATCCTAAACATCTTCTAATTCGGAACCGGAGGGAGTACCTCCTATGTAAATATATATTTACTCTATATCATTACCAGTAAATGAAGTGTTTCTACAAATAGCCAAGAGCTATATAAATTGTAGCGCTACACAATGATATTTGGCACGGTTGAAGCTCTGATACACTTATGCATGTCCAACTAAAACATTTGGCACAGTTTGAGCTCAGAGAATTATATCATGGTCAGCAACCTCAACAACAGTGTTCTAGCGAAAAACAAAAGAATTACAATGAGCTGTCTAATCTTCCCACCCTATTAGCTTTCAAGGTGTATATGTATTGGCTTTTGTTTTTTGGGCCATGTACACCTCTTTGGGGGTGTAGAGGCTGGGACTTTGGTCTCATTAATTATCTTAAAAAATGTATTGGCTTTTTTTTTAGATGAGACATATGTTGGCTCTTGAAATATTCCTCTGAACAATATAATCTGTAGCATGGGAGGACATTCCACCTGTTGCACCTCCAAGACGTCCAAGCGAGGCATTAGTATAACGTTCCAACATGACTTGCCCTTTCAACAAAAAAAGATTCTTACCTTCCACATGACCTGAACAAAGCGTACCAATTTTAACATCCACCCAAATTCAAAGTTTCAGCGGAAGCCAGAAAAGTCACAGTATAAAATGAAAATACTGGAGTATTTAAGGTGTTTTTTATAATAGTAGTGGTTATGATTTACAGGTTAGTATAGGCTATTTTGGACATACGTAGGTTTTAGGTGATATCTGATGGCTATTTTGTATCATCATTAGATTAGATCTAACTGACCGATGGTTAGATATTTTATGGTTTTTGTAAAAATTTCTGGAAATTTCACCATGAAATTAGCAGCATTAAAAAAGTTGCCCCAACAGTCAGCGTGCTCCCAAGTATATCCCATATGCTGAGTCGCCCACGTCAACAAGTCGTCAAAAGAAAAAGGAAAAAACAAAAGACAAGTTGCCACTTGGATTCTGACAGTGCTTGCACCTAACACTTTGGCATCCTTGCCGGCGACAAGCTGCAGAGCCACCAGAAACTCGTGACGCGCCCTCTCAAGCTTTCGAAACAAATACTGATAACAAGCCATCAGGAGTAGTAGTAGATCGAGTACCTTACCAGAGAGCACACAACACAACGTGCCCAGTCGCACAGAGAGCGCGGTGACCGCGAGCACCGTACCATATGGCCGCGACGACGGTGCCAGCTGCCGCGGAGGGCTCGAGGACGAGGCACATCATCCTGGTGCACGGCACGGGCCACGGCGGGTGGTGCTGGTACCGCGTGGCCACGCTGCTCCGCGCCGCCGGCCACCGCGTGGACGCGCCGGACCTCGCCGCGTCGGGCGCCGACGTGCGCCGGCTCAGCGACGCGCCCACCTTCGAGGACTACACGCGCCCGCTGCTCGACGCCCTCGCCGCGCTCCCGGACGGCGAGAAGGCCGTCCTGGTTGGCCACAGCTTCGGCGGCATGAGCATCGCGCTCGCCGCCGAGATGTTCCCGGAGAAGGTCGCCGCCGCCGTGTTCGTCGCTGCCTTGTTGCCCGACTGCACAAATCCGCGATCTCACGCACTTGAGCAGGTAGTAAAATCGGTTTCTTGTGGCAATTTTATGCTCACTACGATACGATGATGCCAAGCTATTATTCACGTAGATTATTACGATCTATTTGGACATTAACGCAGCATTTTCAACAAACTAATGACATGATTCGCGTGGTTGCCTTCACCTTGACAGCTTCCAATATCGGACTGGATGGACACTGCAATGGACGAGGAGCACGTGCCGCCATCGGTCTTCCTTGGGCCTCAATTCCTACGGCAGCAGCTCTACAATATGAGCCCCCCAGAGGTATGAAAAAAAAAACTTCTTTCTTGTAAGAGGAAACCTGAGTTCGCTTGCTCACGCGCTAACTTATCTAAACTGTTCTTGATTGGTTTCATTAAAAGTTATCATAAAAAGGTCCAAACCTTTTCAGTAAACTTTACCAGAAACATAAGGTTGTCCCTTAAATAGAAAGTCCAAGATCCGAAATACCCTTTAGTAATATAATACTAAAGATAAGGAGGTGATTATATACTCTCTCCGTTTTTAAATTGTTGACGCCGTTGACTTTTTTCATTATGTTTGACCACTCGTCTTATTCAAAATATTTTTCAAATATGTAAATTTATAAGTTCAACTTCCTTTGATAATAAAAAAATCATAATAAAATATTTGGTAGTTCTCAAACTTTTTTGAATAAGACAAACGATTAAACGTAACGAAAAAGGTCAACAGCGTCAACAATTTAAGAACGAAGGAAGTAGTATATAGTAGTTTGTTGAGTTGCCATCTGAGTTAAAACTAGGGTCGTCTGGTATCTCGTAATAATGTAGCTTGTGTTTTGTACACATGTATCATGTATGTTTATGTTTGATATATCAGTGATCATTTTGTCATTGGTTAACAGGACTATACGCTATCCCTGAGTCTGATTCGGGTGAGCTCCTACTACGTCGCCGACTTGCAGAGCAAGCCGCCGTTCAAAGAGGCTCGGTTCGGTTCTGTGAAAAAGGTCTACATCATCTGCAAGAAGGACGTGGCCGTGCCGGAGGAACACCAGCGCCGGATGGTTGCCGGCAGCACGGTGGAGGAGGTGAGGGAGCTCGATTTCGCCGACCACATGCCCATGTTCTCTGCGCCGGGGAGCTCGCCGGGCACCTTGCGGATGTCGCCAACACGTTCGCCTGATACTATCATCTAGTTTGGACTGTCCCCAACCTTGCTGAGCAATTCTGCTTTGCAGTGGTTAATAAGCATCTGAGAATGGAGATTTTCTTCAAAATAAAGTAAACCTTTTGCCTCAACTATCTCCAACACTGGACATGTATTGAGATATTTTTTACTAATATATTGCTCGTGCTAATGCTTCAACAATTTGTGCTAAAAAAAATCATTACATGCCATTCAACTAGAATATATGCTCGCATGTCAATGACATATCCAGTCCCACGTGCTATTTAAACAATGAGATATTAAAGTTTACTAGGTGGCATAGAAGAGAATTATCTAAAAAAGGTAAATAAAGTGGTAATAGTTAATATATTACTTAGTACATCATGGCACAAGCCCTTTAAAATACAAAAAGTTTAGAGTGACATGCATCTAAGGTCTCTAAACTATTTACGAATGATCATCTAGATTCACGAACTCTCAAAAAATCTAGTTCCCTGAACTATTCCTAGATGGTCATCCGGATCCATGAACTTTATAATAACCCCTAGCAAAGGTGTGTCATGCCCATTGTGGCCTCACACTCCCTTACCCACCAGTAGGTAAAAAATGTTGTATGTGCCCGCCGCCCACTAGCAAGCATGTCTGCCCGCTAGGTGGCGGCATGTCAGTGAGAAGAGTGCCATATAAGCATACCATAGTCGTGAGTAATGAGAAGGCCATCATCATGAGTAATGAGCGCACACACAGGAAGGTGAGGGCACGATGGGGAGAGCAATGCAGAATATAAGGGGTCGACAATGCAGCAACGGGTGGCATACCTACTAGCTTGATGTCGTCATGTAGGCTGAGTGGCGCTCACATGAACAGCAGATGTGCAATGGTGATGTGGACTTGGTTGACACAATAGAAATAAATTGTTAGGGATGAAAACAGTCGGAATCGATCGAAAAATATCATTATTCCCTTACCATATTATTTAGTCAAAAATGACATCATTACTCCCTTACCATATTACAATATAAATAAATGATAAGCTTGGAAATGAAAACAATATCGAAAATGTTGAAAAAAAATGAAATTTATTGGATGGAAACATTTTGATATCGGTCGAAACTGGTAATTGAGAATGAAACTACCCAGGTAGAACATGGATGTCATCTAAGTTTTCAAGACAACGATAGTGCATGCCACAAGTCCAACAAGAGTATTTGATATAACAAAGTAAATTAATGAACCAAACGGTACTAGATGTATAACTCTTGCTAAGTACATGGTGCAGTGTTGGATACAAACTATGATCATGATTAGAATCATGAGAATAATTTTTGTGGCATGGAGGCATGTGTCTATCCTAGATTTTTTATTATTTATGGTTAAATATAAATGTTGAATATCTTATTATGTTAAAATTTGGTATTTCTTTGACAACATATCTACAACTAGTCTGTCATGTTTAACAATATAATCAGAGATTCAAAATATATATTTAACTATAATTAATAAAACAGGTAGGATATACACATGTCCCTATATTCATTGAAGTATTTCTCTAGAATCATAGGTATATCATTGTACATTGTTGGATATAAATCACTAGAAAAAGAATCATAGTGATCATTACCATTCCGTTGTCATGGGAGTCCATTACTTCCATATGCGAGTTGGATTCGAGCTAGTTAGGTAAGGAATTCAAAATTTTCTCTAGGAATTTCTGAGTTAATACGGTATACCAACTATTCAATCGAAAAATTTTTTCTATAATTTTCATTTCTGTTTCCAACAAGTTTTTCCGTTTTCAATATCATTTCCATTATTTATCATAATTATTTTTCCATTTTTAATTTTCAAAAATGATCACTGGTATATTGGGAATTTCCACCACTATTTTCATCCCTATAATTGTGGACCTGTAGGGTTATTATAAAGTTCGTAGATTTGGATGACCATCCAACAATATTTCAGGAATTTAGATAGTTATTTTAAGAGTTCATAGAACTAAATGACCATTACTAAATAGTGTAGGGGCATGCAATGTATTTCACTCAAAATATTACAACCAAATCCACCAAGAATATAGCTTCAAATCTCAACTATGACTATTCATATGGATGACCGCACATTCACGCCAAACTAGTGCCCAAAGAAGAACGTTGGCCAACATTCTTGTAGGTAGAATTGAGAATAATCTTCTTTGTTGTGTCTTTCTTCTCTCTTTATACTACCAAAGAAGAAGAAAAACAAAACCTGATCTCACTTGTCCTTCGTCGTCATCAGATCTAACCATACACAAACAGAGAGAAAGCACCAAAGAAAATTATTCCACAATAATAACATCATCCCTATCTTGATGTCATCGTAACAATCCTTAGAGGTACATAGAAGACACACATAAGAGAGAGCCTCTGAGTCAACAACTGCAACTTAAATGATGGGCACTAAATTCAACGATATCCCTATCTAAGTTTTGTTCAATCTTACATTTTTAGTTTTTCGAATTAACAAAATAGGCAATGGACATCAAATTTGAAAATGTTCATGCAATCAATAGAAGACTTAGAATTGAAAAGATAGTTCCCTTTTACAATAAAAAAATAATAGTTCAGCTAAAACTTTGTTCCCTGTCTTATTTTCCACAACCATGCATTCCTGCAATTAAAGTTAAAATTATTTCATTTTTTCTATCTTCATCTTACTTTTACATCGTAAATTGCACTGGTATGATGTAAGAGAATAAATCAGCATCTGATCCCTGATGTTTTAAGGAGCAAATGCATCACAATGGCAAATGTGGCACCAAAATTTAGGTCGAAGATAAATGGGAGAAGCAAATTTTTCAATAATAAGAAAAGGAATTAGGTCATTTGTCAATGGAAAAAATTCTCACTCTTTATTTCCTCACATAAAAAAAGAATTCTCTCTTTAAAGATTCAAACTGGATGACTGTTTGCACGGGATACTTCGAACGCAAGCCTCTGAAGAGCAACAGATACTTCTTCTCGCCGTCCTCTCGTCTCCCACCGCCCCCGGAGCTGCAGCAATGGCGCGGTCGCGAGCGGAGGAGGAGGACGGAGATGCCAGCGCCGGATCCGGCAGCTGGCGCGTCCGACCCGCCTTTTCCGTGGGAGACAAGGTCGAGGTCCGCCTGGACGGTGACGGGTTCCGCGGCGCCCACTACGTGGCCACCATCGCCGCGCATCGCCCCTGCTGCGGCCGCTACCAGGTCGTCTACGCCACCCTCGTCACCCAGGACCGCCGCACACCACTGCGGGAAGACGTGGCCCCCACCCAGGTGCGGCCGCTGCAGCCGCCTCCGCGGTCACGGCGGCCGCGACCGGAGCCGATGTTCAAGCTCTTCGACCTCGTCGAGGCGTACCATGAAGAAGGGTGGTGGCCAGGCGTCGTCTCCGCCGTCCGTCGTGGGAGCAAGCCGCAGTACACCGTGACGTTCCCGCTGTTCCGCGAGGAGGTGGAGTTCAAGACATCGCTCGTCCGGCGGAGACTGGAGTTCGTGTGCGGAACCTGGATGGACGCGCAAGAAGTGGTGAGCACAATCGGCGAAAGGATACATTTCTCTCAACATTGTCTCGGATTAACCTCTTTTGATTTGGCTCACAGTTGCAGAAATTTCAAGAATTGTTTCAGGATTCCATTTAGGGGAAGTACAGCCGGGGAAGCCCCAGTCCAGGATTTAGCAGGAAACAATTTAATTTTGTAGGAATTTGGGGAAATCCCCGTGCTCCAAACAGGGACTTAAGATCAAAGTTAAAATGAGTTTAGATTTCAGTATTAGCCTCTTTCAGCACAATCAAAACTTGCATGCTAATCCACAAAAAAAATAGTACAGTTTAATAAGAACAACCATGTGGACACTAACTCTTCTCTCACATTTTCGCTGTTTGTCCCTTAAAACGATGCATTACTCCTTTTTTTTTTTTGCGAAACAATTCATTACTCCTATGTCATTACGATGTCTATATGTAGACTATCATGCTGATGCCAGTAAGTTGCACTCTTCCAAGAGCCTGAGTGCAAATATTGTTTTTTAGCAAAATGAGTGCAAATATTGTAATATCAGCAACATAGCACATCACAGAATGTTTCCTCCAGGAAAGCAAAATATGCTCGTCCCTGTGATTAAAATGCTTCCCTCAAACCATGCAATCACCAACAAAATATGTACTAGAAAGGTTATCAGTTAAAAGGTATATATGTACATTCACATGCATATTCTTTGTCCTGAGTCACTAGTAATCTTCGAATACTAGTCACTAATCATATCAAGCTATGCATAACTTGATAGTCATGCTAAGATGACACATTACACCATAACGTATTTGTTAATTTGCCAATTAATTTCAGTCGCGGTTTTAGACTTATAGTTGACTTCTCTGAGAAAGTACACCACAACATTAGTTGGTAAAAATGGATAAAATCCTTCTTTTTTAATAATTTGCATGCAGCTGCGAGGGATACCTCTTTATCAAGAGGGAAGCAGTGTAGAAGTGATGTGTGATGAAGAAAAGAAGGGCACAGCTTGGATGCCAGCTACTATTGTTAAGATGGTTGGCGCTACCAACTATGTCGTTAGGTACAGGAATAGAGCTACTGAGGTCTTACACTCGTGCTTCATTCGGCAACAGCCCGTATTTGAAATAAACTTTGAGGAAAAGTTAGAACCCTCTACAGAGGTGGAAGTGTATCAAGATGGTATCTGGACAAAAGGTGTCATTGTAGATGTTAGCATCTCTGGACCTATAAGATATGGAGTGAGGGCAAAAAGACCTTACCGCTCAGATGAAGATGACTACTTGCTTGTATTGAGTTCTTACTTAAGACCCTACTCCAAATGGGATGGACAGAAATGGTTGCCTAGCTCGACTGAGGTATGTTACCAGCAAAGTCATTCTGTTACTATCTTTCTAAAAAAGAAGTCAATTCTTTGCTTGTTATATTATCTTAATCGGTTATGTTTTGTCCTTTTTTTCCCAATATGGCTTCATGCAAGTTCAAATACGCCCTTATATAACTAGGCTACTAACTCGCTACGTAGGTTACTAACTGATTAACTAACTAGTTGTGTGTAGCAGTGAACCCGTGTTGTGTCCAGGCGCTTTTTGAGTTGGTTTCCTGTGTATATCCTCGTGTACGAGATGTACAGGACTCTCTTTATTCTTCTTAATGAAATGATGCACAGTTCTCCTGCGCATTCGAGGAAAAAAATACGCCCTTATATTTGTTTGCATGCCTTACTTGCAATATGCTACACAGGTTAAATTGCCATTCATATTTATTCCAATGCTCTGAACTAATACTTCCTACTTTTTTTTACTAGAAACATGCTGGGAAGAAAAATTGTGTGTTCTGTCTTGAAGGAAGCTATTCACCAGAATCCTCTATACCTAGTGAAAATGCGGATGATGAATTCTGTTCATCAGTGCCTGCCAAAGTTAAAACAGGTAGAGATATTGACAAATACAGCTCTGTCCCTAACATAAGGATGATGAAAGACGGAGGAAACATGGAAATGCAACTGAAGCACTATCCACATATCAGAAAAGATACAGCACAATCCTTCTTGAATGATTCTCTGGATATGGAAACTCCTGCAGATACTCATAGCAAGCACATTGAAGTGAAGAGTGAGGAGAGTACAGTGTTTAGGACAGCAAAATGTGGGGAGCATCTACTGATGTCAAGGATATTGCCCAGGTCAATATCTAAACAGGATGGTGGAAAACGGAAACACGGTCTGCCAAAGGTACACAACGCCTTCTTACTTTTCCTATTTCTTTCTCCTTTTTAACTGCATTACTGTCAAAATGCATGTTGTATATTTTTGCAAAAGGTTGGTTCATTTCTCAGCATAATCCTCTACGTATCACTTTTTTTCCTTCTTTAGTACCTAAAAATTTCAATGCACTTTTCTAGTATATTTTTCTGCATTCTGACACTACTGATCTTTGATTTTGTTATCATTTGTTCATATTCTTCTAGGCGCTTGCTAGTAAAAGAAAGGATATTCTTTCTATCTCTTCACTTGACGATATTAGTAAAATTGATAACAAGTCAAGCTACGTTGATCTTGTTGTAATCAGTGACAACTCCGAATGTCAAAATGTTATCGAAATCAGTGACAATTCTAGTTCTGTTCCTAACAGAAAGAAGAGGCGAATGAATACTTCCGATGATGAAACCCATTCCACCCATATGTTACATCCTTATCAAGCATCAAGGTCTGCATCAAACTTGCTGCAAACACAAAATACTCACCGTGATCCATATGTGGAAGTGGCAAGATGTTCTGGAGAACAGCCATGTAGCCATGTATTATCACATTCTGTGTTGCCACAGGAAGCGTTAGGTAATTCTTCTGACAAAGATGGTGAGAAACTAGTTCCTCTGCCAGACTGCCTGGTTCAAGAGCATCTGAGGATGAATGGAACTGAAGAACAAAAACAGTTTTACCATCTTCATTCAGAAATTGCATTGATGGCACTTTACGATTCTGCGGCTGATGATCAAAACCCTGAAATGTGCCAGGAAGTTATAGAGGTAGCAGATGTTTGAGCATAATCTTGCTGTTTGTATACATACCTTTCTTTCCTTTAGTGTGTAAATGAATCCTCCTTAACATCCTATCGTTGCTTGCTGATCTCGATGCTGATTCAGGGGAAAGACAAGATGGATGATACTTGCAGCTATGGAGAAGATATTACTAGTTTGGCTAAATTCGGAAATTGTAAGTGCTTGTTACATGCAATGACTTGAGTTCACTAGTGAAACCTTTCTAATCGGATAAAAATTTCATTAGCAAATCCGAAGATTGTTCCTCCAGATGGTGAAGCCTTTCTAGATGGGAAATTAAAACCATCTTCACGTTTACAACAGGATGTCGATGCAGATCACCTGTCCATGCCCAGTAAGGTAAATACCTTTCTTTTGTCATGATCAGTTACTTGCAGTTTATTTCAACCAAACCAAATGGAAGAGAATGAAAATGCTGCTTCTTCCACAAGGCCATCTTTTGATTTTGTTCTGTTTTATTGAATGCCATGGAAACTGTTCATTCTTTCTGATAATTCTCTGATGATTTTGTATACAGAGGAAGATAAGAGTCGAATGTACAAGCATGTGTTCTGAGGAGGCAGCAACTTTCCCAACTGATAAACTAGAACCATATTTGTTCTCACAGGATGTCAAGGCTGATCTCTTGTTCATGCAAGCCTCTAATGATGACAAAGTAAATATTCTATCTTTTATCCCAACTATTATAGCTTCTTCCACGAAACCAAATGAAAGTTTTCTTGTAGTATATTTTGTTTTTGTTTTTGTTTAGCTTTTGTGGGTTTTTGGTCCCCTGTACACTCTAAAAATGCGGCTTGGTCTCCTAGACATCATATTTCTTCTTTTGGTCGCGTGGACACTAAGAAAATGCGGCTTTTGTCTTGAGGACACTGTAACAGAAAAACCGATTATTTTCAAATTTTTTATCTCAATGATCAATATACATTGCAACTTGAAATTTGGCACAAGCAAACATTACTGTATTCCCTGTACACGTATTTTTTTCATATTTTTTGTTGGATCATTTACATAATATTTTTAACAAATAAATATTTATTTTCAAAATTAAACTATACAAACAGTTGGCAAAAAGTTAATAAAAAATCACATGGACAGAAGATGCAACAATGCATCTTTGTGCAAAATTTCAAGTTGTAATACATATTATGCTTTGAGATAAAAAATTTGAAAATAATCGCATTTTCTTCTATAGTGTCCTGAAGACAAAAGTCGCGTTTTCTCAGTGTCCACGCGACCAAAAGAAGAAATGCGATGTCCATGAGACCAAACCACATTTTTAGAGTGTCCAGAATCCAGAGAAAAAAAAAACCTTTTGTTTATGGAATATCACATACATGTTCATTCTTTCTGATCATACATTAATTATTCTGTGTACAGATGGAGATAAGAAACGAAAGAACATGCATGCCAGCCAATGAAGCACTGGTCTTTCACCCTCAGAACTATATGAACTGTAAGTCCTGCAAAATCTCAAGTACTATTTTGTGGTGCATTGATACCATGACTGACAGGAGTAATGGTTTCCAACAGCTAAGAAGATTGCTGATGCATCATACCTTGAATGTAATACATCATCAAAGCATCCTCTTGGTCAAAATCAACTATCCATTTCCAAGAATTCAGAAAAGCCATCTTCATCGACGTATCCTGGTGTGATGGTGGATCTATCAGCATTCATGCCAGTTCCAGCGACTAGCAGCAGCACTGTTCCTGCAGTGTTCTCTACAAGTTCCTTGTTGTTGATGCCTGAATACAAGATGGAGGTTTTCAAAATGCTTCCTCAGAAAGATCCCCACTTCAGTGAGGTGTGCAATAATTGTCCTCCGGAATTTCGTGAAGGACAAGCATTAGGACTTATGCTCTCATTTGCAAACATGGCAGAAAGCATAAAAAATATGAGAATTCATGATGGTCCTCAACTTTATCAAGAGAAAATGAGGAGCCTCTTAGATCTAGAAGGCAATGGGTTTGAGGTTGGCGCCCTAAAGGTTCGTCTAGATGGCCTGCTTCGCTTAAGGATTCGTCAAATTAATCTCAAGAAGATGAAAGAAAATCTGGATAAGGAGATACTCCAGTTAGAACTGGCTAACTGTGAAGTGGAGCAACGACTGAAGTTTATTGGCATGTACATGACGGGGTTGGGAGAGGAACCACTGCAGTTCCGAGAGCTCACCATGCAGAAATCTGCAAACAGTTCAGATATTTCGAAGCTTCAAGACAAATTGCATCAACTTGAGGAATCTCTCATGTCTGTTGAATCTGATTTCAACAACGTTGCTGCGGCGCCATGGTCCCTTCAGTCTCCACGACTGTAAGCAGTTAGTAGGTTTGTCTTCATCTAACCTTGCACTGAAATGCATATGAGCCATCACCAGATTGCAAATCATTCTTCTCCCCTGCACTTCCTAAACGCTATGCTCTCTGCACAAATCTGAGAGTCAAGCTCGCATCTGAAATGGCCAAGTATTTCCATGCAAACTGAATGCCATTTTGAGTTGTAACTGAAAACCAGAGACAACTATTTGTCGTAGTGTTGGAAGGATCTTCTTATCTTATAAAAAAATCTCTTAATAATTTAAGCCGTTTTTATTTCTCAATTAATTAAGTACATGCATTTGACATTTCGGAACTACATCGAAACAGCACGTCCGCTATATATAAATAAACTAAATAATCTGTGCGTCAACAAGTAGAATATATGCTATAATAAGTTGATAAGGGATTGCAGGTGCTAGTGATGTGTAGATAATAAGGTAATCTGGTTGCTAGCATTTGTCGTCGGCGGTGGCTGGCTGCGGCTGCTGAATCTGGGTGGTGGCCGGTGGCGCTGCCCACATGGCGCAGAGGAGGTAGGCGGCGAGGTTGAGGACGCTGAGCACGGCGAGCATCCAGTAGAAGTAGTCGAGCCGGCTGTGGTCGATGGTGTCGCCGAGCCAGCGCGTGCAGGTCTTGGTGAGCGAGACGAGCGCGCTGCTGAGGAAGAAGCCGAGCGAGAGCGTGGTGAGGAAGAGGCCGGTGCTCATGGTCTTCATGCCCTTGGGCGACCGCGTGATGAAGAAGTCCAGCTGGCCCGTGTAGATGAAGGCCTCGCCGGCGCCCACCAGCAGGAACTGCGGCGTGAGCAAGAACACGCTGACGGGCAGCGGCTCGGCGAGGCGCTTCTTCTCGCAGAGCGCGGCGGCGACCATGCCGACGATGGAGAGGACGAGGCCGACGCCGATCTTCTCGAGGTTGGTGAGGCCCTGCCGGCCGGCCATGAGGCTGCGGCAGAGCGGGACGACGACGCGGTCGTAGACGGCGAGGGTGAGCATGATGGCGCCGACGAAGAAGACGGTGAGCGAGGCGGCGGGGATCTCGAAGCCGCCCATGCGGCGGTCCATGGTGGTGGCCTGCTCGACGGAGAAGGTGATCATCTGCGCGTAGACGGTCCAGAAGAGGATGGTGGTGGCCCACACGGGCATGAGCCGCGCCACCATCTTCACCTCCTCGACGCGGGACACGGAGCACAGCCTCCACGGGTTGGGCGTGGGCCGGCCGTCGATCACCTCGTAGTCGTCGTCGCCGGCCGTCACGGCGGCCCGGTCCAGGCACGCGAACTGCGCCGTGTGCGGGACGCGCTCGTGGTCCTCGTACAGCGCGGCGGCGTTGAGTGGGAGCTTGGTGCTGCTCCGTTTCCGGGCGGCGGCCACGAGGACCTGGAGGATGTGCACGATGGGGCTGCCGGAGCTGCGCTTGTAGCGGTACCGGCGGGTCCCGGAGAGGAAGACGGCGATGGCGGCGAGCATGGCGGCGGAGCAGATGCCGTATGCCCAGCTCCGGCCGACGTGGTCCTGGACGTAGACGAGGACGGTGACGGCGAGGAGCGTGCCGACGCTGATGAAGAAGAAGAAGCGGTTGAAGAAGAGGCCCATGGCGGCGCGCTCCCGGGCGTCGCGCTCGTCGAACTGGTCCGTGCCGAACCCGGACACGCTGGACTTGAGCCCGCCCGTGCCCAGCGCGATCAGGTACAGGCACACGTACAGAACGCCCATCTGGACACCCGTCGCCGGCTCGCACACGCCGCCGCCATTGCACGGCGCCGGACGCAGCTGCCGCACCTCAGTGGACACCGCAAGGAGACCCGTGCCCTGCATTCGATCGATTATTTCCGTTATTGCCATCTAGCTAGTGAGACTAGTACCGAGAGGGACGATGTGGATGTAATAATAATGAACGTACGATTGCTTGGACGAGGGCGAAGATGGCGATGGTGAGGTATCGCCCGAGGAAGGAGTCGGCGAGGAAGCCGCCGAGGAGGCAGAGCAGGAAGGAGGTGCCCATGAAGTCGGTGACGACGTTGGCGGCCTCGGCGCTGGGCAGGTGCATGGTGTCCGTCAGGTAAGTCACCAGGTTCACGGCGATGCCCATGGTGGACAGCCGCTCGCACAGCTCGATGCCCAGGGCCAGCGCCGCCGCCACCCACCCGCCGGTGCTCGACTTGTCTGCCGGGCAGCCCCGGTAATCCACCGCGTCCTGGGCCTGCTGCCCTTTCTTCCCGTCCTGTGATCACATATATCACGCAACATTATTCTCTAGCTAGAGCTAGCACCCGGCGGTGACTAATAATAACATTGCATGCAAATTAACTAGCACTAATTAATACAACCTGCTGCTGGCTAGTATCATTTCTTAGAAAGATCACACCATAATATATGCAATGACAATAAACAGCTTAGAAATTAGCTGGGCTCACGACACGAACCATTAGTTTTCTTGTGGAGGAATTAGCAGCACGTGTTACGTGCGCCGATCACTGCTGGGCACAAGCAGGCCTCGCTCTGCTGCTAGGATGCTGCGCTTGCTTGACGACGTCTCGCAACTTGATGCGCCCTTTTATAGGCACGACCGCCGATCGAGATCAAGGCGATGGGTCGGTCGAAAGGGAGCTGCACCAGGTGGCAGTATGCCTCGATCTTTCTCATGGTAGGGGCAGCCCAAAGCCGCAATTATTTGTACTATAAAATAATTCCATTGAAGAAAACGCACACCAAGTCCGTGCGTGTTGATTGGACGATGGAAGGCAGAGAATCTCGAGCTGCTGAGACGTGGAAACTAAGAAAAGTGAGCTAATCTGCAGCTAGCTAGGGATAAGCACCAGGTGAGTTCCCGCTGAAAGGGAATGTTCTAGGACCTTCAAAAACAGCAGCGTATCCCACTAGTGATCACAATAATGCACCTCTGCCTTGCAGAGGCTATCAGTGGCCAGTGGAGGAGATAAGCTTTACAAACCTGCAGCCTGGAGATATAACATGCGCGTGTTGAGAAAAGGCAGCGATCGCAAGGCTGATCTTGCTCATCTGTCCCCCTTTATCGAATTTTCACATATATTATTATTCCTAGGTCTCAAAAGCAGATAAACTATTCTACAGGATCCTTGGACTGAGCTAGCAAGCGCTACTCAAAATATAAATATAATGTCAGACAAAAATAACTTCATATTTCTCTAGCTTATTGCTTTTGGAATGCATATATCGCATGGCTACATTAATTGCTGGCGGCCTTGCTTCAGTTTATTCCCCCATGTGAACGAAACCACACACTCTTCATAGCCCATGAAACTAGCAACTAATAAGAGATGCTTCAATTTATATCTTCTGACATCTTGAAAATACAGAAGGATAGCATTAATTCTGTTTTCATATCAAACGATGGCTATAATCTGAGGGGAAACATTTGCAATTTTCGATAAGTTTCTGACACATACTTATACTTTACGTATGTATGTATATATGCATGTTTCAGCTAGTTGATCCGTAGATCAGTTAATCATCGCGTAAAAATTATTTGATACTACTGGTCCAATGCACATGACCATCGGTCCTTGCCCCTCTGCCTACCATTGCCCGCCTCCATCTTTTCTGAAGGAGACTACAGAAAAAAGCAGCCTCCCATTGCGTGTCCTCCTCATGTTGTTCGACCGTCCATACACCTCCCACTTCTTGCACGGCCCTCTATTTCCTCCACACCATGGACCTGTCCCTCCACTGATTTTCTGATTTTTTTTCCAGTATCAAAACATTTCCACAAGAAGAAAGTATAAATTGGAATAGGAACGCTGTTCCGATTTCTCTGTTCCGCCTTATGCAGAAAAGGGTCGACTCATGGGCATCTTTTCTGTCCTATTAAGTTCAGTAAAAAGTTGGGAATCTACCTACCCTTCTGGTCGATGCTGACAAGTTGCCAAATGCAAGCCTTCCAATCTAGACCTATAAATCCTAGCCATGCATGACTCTTGTGTAGTATCAAAAAGTAGCCATTCAGTCTAGATTCCGTTGATTAAGTTTTTATATCCATTTTGAACATTATACTGCAACGTGCATGCCTTTGCTGATCCATAAAAAAAATACAGGCTTACATTTCTGAGTGCTACTATAATATTCAAAAGTATTAATATATCGAATTGATTTTGATTAGACGACGTCCAAACAACCATATATCCAATTTGTGGAGGGGCGGTAGCGATTCATAAAGGGTGAAGCGGGGATGTCAAGGGAAATTGAAAAACAGCCGATTGCTTTATATAGGAACTAGCTAACCCTAACATTTGTGTCGCCTCACATGTCTAGACTAGTGAGTCGTATGGTGTACACTACCTTCTCCTTTTGCGTCTAGGCGCATTATATGCGCGTCTAGGAAAACAGTGAGTGAGTGCATGTATGGAAGATTCGGTATTGCTAAATATCATTCCTTTACATTTACCTTTTCTTTGCACCAAGAAAAAATTGTCTGTATACATAAAAACATGCAATGCTATACTGCTTGTTCCATGACTGAGGTATATAGCTAGCACTCACAAATTAATGTAGTCAGATAACAATCACTTGCTCCATATCCCACAAGCTTGGGATCGGTATCATAAACATGCACAAAGTGGAAGCAGGTGTCAATTGGGTGGCTATGATGAGGGGATTAGCCCTATGGTGGCAGTTGCTGCTGGTAGCCCTGCATGGACGGCCCGCAGGCATCATGTGCAAATAGACCCATAAACAGCTCCATTGTACGATCGGTAATTGCTCACCTTCCAATTTCAGTGCCGCTATTGCATTTGGACCTAACCTAGCTCAAGAAAAGAACAGGCCAAAACAAACAGAAGATTTATAATTGCTGGGTAGAGAAGAGAACATTTTAGACGAATGCATGCAACTGTTGTTGATACTCATGTAACTGTTGTTGATACTTTAGTGCAAGATTCCAGATTTTGTACCTCGGAAGATGGATCCACATCATTCTATACGTGCAACAAATTTGTTCTGGAGAGAGACAAAGATGACCTCCCAATGGAAAATGCAATTGTATGGATTGCTTCAAAACAGTTTTCAACTAATACTACACCAATGGAAAATGAAATTATGTAACAATAATATACACTTGTAGACCATCGATTGCTAGAACTGAACAACACACGCTATGGGTCTGTGTGCAATTCCATATGCACCGAGTGCGACCAATCATTAGTTATCATGATGAATTAGAGGCTTCCGCAGTGGCGGACCCCAGGGCCCGGCGACCCTGGGCGCCTGCCCAGGCTTCCTTCCCAGAAGCTCACACTGACTCAGAGCCCTTGGCTTTACCGTGCCACATTTTCAGTTCTTCAGCAGACACGTCTGACCTATACCCAAGCATTACAATCCACCTGTATTTTGGCTATCTACACTCTACACCCGCACAAAGCCCATGCAAGAATCTTTTTCTTGCTATAAAATATTATTAATTGTGAGACCCACATTTATTTTTGGGCAGTGAACTAGAATTAGTTGTTTTAGGTTCTACCTTTTTTTTGGTTTACGGTGGGTGGTCTGACATGTGTTATCTTTTGTGTTAGACCAGTGGTGGAGCTGCTCTCATATATTAAAGCAAAGAAGATGAGTGCTAATGAGCTTATTTTAGCCATATGTGGAGTGAAAATTGTTCAGAATAGATAGATTTCTTTGTGTCAAACGCACACCACCCGTATGGAAAACACACACCAGTTGTAATTTCCGCCCAGGCTCTACAAAATTTCTGGGTCCGCCACTGGACTTCCGGGAAATGTCGATCACTTACCTTGCTAAACAGTACGAATATCTACTAGTTCTATTCAAATCAGAACGCGAACATGCCTTCGGCCTGGTGGTGAAGGCGCCCGAGTGGCAGCCCACCGGTCTAGGGTTCGATTCCTAGATCTCACACCGGCTGCGAAAAAATTCCCTCGTCTTTCCCAATCAAAGCACTAGGTAAAGACTCGGACATATCTCACACGGCTAGCGAGTCTTTATGTATGGTTGGGGAGGGGGTTCGGGAATTTTCTCGACCTATGTGAGAAGGTCTTCTTCTTAACAAAATGACTGGGGGCTGTCATACCCCGCAGGTCGAGTTTTTTATGCACTTCAGAGCTATATGCATATGCATACAGAAACAAAAGTACAGTCACATTCACAAAATGTCAGTTTTACAGAACGAAATATGAGTAGCTTTCATGAATTCTTAGTGGGAAGGAAAGCATGCCACGTGTTTGAACGAAGTATAACTAAAAGATGCGAGACATATGGCCACTACATACTATCTGCCACTGTGCATATCAGTAGAGTTTCAATAGTTGACACAGTATCAGCACACAAGTCACCTTGTTTTCACCTCCTCTGTTTTTGAAATACTCCAAATTCACTTTCGACGCACCTAGGCATTCAAGTAAGAAATTATACTTGGGAGCTCGTATAGTTCGAATATTTGATCTGAAATTCAAAGTTTAAACAAAAAAACATTTCATACTGGGAACTTCCAACTATTTTTAAATTCTACTCAAATATTTTTACTTCTTAGTGATGATAGTCTGATAGAATCAAACCACCAATCATTAAACATAATCAATGCGCCATGGAGCTCAATACTCAATGCGCAGGCTCAATAGCCACATTTTCTTTAGCAGCAAAGTCTGCCTTGGATACAGACAAATATCTACAGCTGATAAGTCAAAATGGAATGACAATGCATTAAGCAAAAGTAGTAAAAAGGCTACGATTTTTTAGATCCACACTAAAATTTACGAACAATGATATATCTCCTAACAGCCATCATGTTTGCATGGATTGGTTGACAATAGACTCAGTTAGTTGGATTTGTAGTGTTTCACCATATATATAATGTATCGTTGCTATTTTAGAGTACTATAATAAATGCAATCTACGTATCTGTCGGTAAACATGATGTACATGTAATTCACTGGCACCAGAGATTTTATCGACATAATAAGGGTATACTTTTTAAAAAAATAGTCTTCCATGGGCCACCAGCTAGGGCATATCCTGTCATTCTTGACAGCAACATTATATTTGACATTGAGAAGATCAATCAGTTCCTGCTGTTGTTCTTCCACCTGCAAAGGACTAGTCACAGTTGCTTGATCTTATTAACTTGTTTCTGCTAGGAGAGAGGAGACTACTCACTACCCAGAGTGGGAAGAAAAGGGAGTATGGATAGATAGCACCACCCTGTCCGGATCAATGTAAGAGCAAATCACAATAAAAGTTATGGTGGCAGACTCAATGGATTGGAACCATCTCGCAAAAAGAAAAAGGTTTGGAAGCAGTTAAAGGTGGCCTAGTGAAAGTTATGTGTTTATGTATATGAATATATATATATATATATTCTTGTATTTGACAGATATGTATATATGTGTTTGACTCTTTTCTGATGATATGATTCCACTGGGCCCAGCTATCTCTTTCCTTCCCTCTCTTGTGTATGTGTTGGCCAGCTGGTGGGGCAAAGCATTATCAGTTATCTATATGCACGCTAATAAACTTGAAAATAATTTTGCTCTGCGTGACCCAGCTGAGCATTATGTTGGTAGCTAGAGAAAGGGAGATAAGGCAGGAGATGTACAAGCCATGTGAAAGAGCTTGGTCGATCAGTCGCAGGGATCGGAGGAGATCATGGAGATCAATTCGATGTACCAGCTGAGTGAGGCCCCAAATCTTTTTCCATAAGTGTCCGTGCCTTTATGGCCACAAGATATTCGCTTTGCTATTTCTGTTTATTGATGTGTCGTGCATATTGGGACCTCTGCTCGTCTTTTCGTTGTCTGGGAAATGTTGCTCAGCTGATTATCGGGTCAGTAGTCCTCCCAAAACCGTAAATGAAAAGACTGCAAAATAAGTTTTTTAAAGGAATTTAATCTGCTGCTGCATCGAGCAAAGACAAAATATTTTCCTAATATAGAGAGATGGCTACAAGATGTATCTTAGTTCCTTTTCTTTTAGTTTCTTTTTCTCCCTTTTTGTATCTTTTGTATTCTTCATTTGGTGGTCAATAAACACTTATCTGTAGGGGCTTCCCCTGCTGTTCAGTCAGAAAAAAAAGACCGTAAATGCAAATAGGAATCTAGAGAACCGTAAATGCAAATATGAATCTAGAGAACTGTGACCGAAAACATCTGGCTACCAAGACTGTTTACCTTTGTCGATGCTTTGGCATTTAGAAATCTGTCCCGGGCCCACTTTTACATTTTTCTCATAAATCAAAAATTTATATTTGCATTTGGTTCAAAACGTATGGCCACTCTGAGCGAATTCAGCTTCAGAAATAGAGCAAGCAATTCAATAATTTAGTTGAGCACCACCAACTGAAACCCCTGGTCTCTGCTACCATGAACACCATCGTCTCTCTAATTCTCATGCAAATGGTCAATGCAGCTCGGACGGTGGTAGCAGCTTAGCTTGATTCAGCCTGAGCCACCACTTGTTGATATGTGTCTGCATGCCAGGTCAAACTAGATGATCAGATAGCTACCACTTAGTAGTTGATGGGGTTAGATCGCTTTTGTTGATTTCAGTCCCCAGTCCAGGCCGGGCCACATGGCTGTTTGGGATTATTGGCCATACTTTCTTGTGCTACCGATCGCACATCCGCCATTATCTCCTGTCTCGTCCCTTTTAGAGCTTTAAGCAACTATTGGACATTTAAATATCTTGATGATACGTATTGTCACATCTTGGCAAGATTAATTGTGACTTCCTCAATTATTGGCAAAGAGTTTGGGAATGTACCTGTGTTAGACAAAGTGAAAGAATGCCAACTCTCCCCTTTTTTTTTTGGAGGAGTTGCCATCTTGTCAGGCCCTCATTTGATCCAAATTGCAAACTTTAGGAAGAAGATATTGTACGAATTCAAAGGTGAATTCACCTACAACTGTGAAAAGTATTCAATTTTAATCTCATATTGCCATCTTGTTCCTCTGTGTAAACTACTAGGAGTTTTCTGGTCCAAAATAATGACCATTATTTTTTCACAACTAATGGTCATTAGTTGGATCTAACGGTGTAGATTAAATTTTAGAAGTTAACAACTAATGACCATTAGTAAGGGTAATATTGTAAAAATAATATGTTTATAATACAAAAATTCATCATAACTAATAAGTTAGTCAATTTTACATGAATTTGTTATAAAATATTTATTTTAAATTTGATTCATCATCATTATTATTGTAGTCAAGTTTTAGTGTATTTAACATAAGTTTGTATGAATAAAAAATATTAATTTTAGTACAATTACTAAACTACCCTTGAACTAATGACTAATAGTTGAGGAAAAATAATAGCCACTATTTTGGACCAGAAAACCTCTATAGACTAGAGCTGAAGCATACTTGCGTGGTAGTACCTTGCCGTCCAGGTTACTATGAAACCTATACTGTGCACGAATTAATTTCACCTCACAAGCCCTTTTCACAATATAATAAGAACGTAGAACATGATATTTCTGGAATATTAAAGTTCGAACCTACCTAAAGATAAACAACTATTTTGGATCCCTAAGAAACAAAATTTTCTTGAGTTAGGCAGACCGCATACGGACCTTGTGTCCTGTGAGAGGAAATGCTAGCGTTGCAACTTACAACCTTTTGCTATTGCCATAGTTACTTTTTTTTTGCCCCTTATGACAGGCATTGTCACCACCGTTCTTTAATTCGGTAACAAAAGGTATTTTCGGTGAGGGCAAACTTCAGAGACCATGAAGTTCTATCCCTAGCTAGCCCATCCATTCAACGATCATGGTTGCTTAAAGCATTTTGTTTCTGTCCCACGATGAGCTGCCCCATATCAAACTTTCACAAGTTGTCTGATCACACAAATGTTTGTCATTTCTTCACTACAGTTTCTTATGTTTCACAAGGGGATGCGCTTCTGGAAAGAAGAGATGCCATCCTAGACATGCTCAGAAAGCAACTACCTGCAGTCAAAATGTGTAGGCAGGTCGTGGTGTTGGTAACAATTGACAAGCCAAAAGAGTGTTTTAGATTCCTCCAACAGTAGCAACTCAATTTTTATTAAGGATTGTTAATACTCAAATAATTCTTGTTTAGTGACATTGTTGGTTCAGGATTGATATTTTGAATAAATCTTCAACGTACAAAATCAGCAGTAGACAGACAGAATTCAAAACAAATTATTAAACTGGAGGAAATCTTGACATGTCCCCAAACGCCCGAATATCATATTGCTATTAGACCAATTCTAAACAAAGATACCAACATTCAAGAAACCACACATGTGGCTATGGACGTACATGGCCCCGAAAGCAAACATTGAAGCGTAACAAACTATGTATGTTTGACCTAACCTGTTCCCATTGTGGAGTCAAAAGGTTCAATTCAAAAGATGGTCTCAAAAGTTAGATGCTATATTCCTGGTATACCAATATGTTATGCCTAAATTATCTGAAAACTACGAAGATTATTGGTTCTAGGAAACTTCAGTTATAGACGAGGGATGGAAGGAAAGATATATCTGAAATTTCCTACAACTAGTTGTTGATGACACTTTCGTATCATAATCCAAATTATCAATAATAACCATCATATTAATCTATCTATCTCTCTATATTTAGATGTCGTCCAGCATCAGGGTACCATGTATTATCGGTGATTAATTGAAGGATTGAAAGACGAATATGGATGCCAAGGTAATGATATTAATTTAAGAGTAAAATACACTGCCGGTACTTAAACTTGCTCCGTAGTGTCATCTAGGTCCACAAACTTCTAGATTCCACAAACACATCCCTAAACTTGTTTCATGGCGTCATCTAAACTCGAAAAATGCACCATCACATCCTTGAACTTATCATATGGTATGGTTTATTAAACCATGAAAGTAAATTGGTTTTCTTGAAAATCTGAATAACAACTGGCCTGATTTGAGCAGTCCACCGATGTCGGTGTACTGGAAACCAGGGTCCCCATAACCGCCTATGGGCTGGCGGAGACGGCCCACCCGGAGTATGTCAACAGACGCAGAAGGCCCATGCGGCCCAGCAAAGGGGATGCGTGCCGGAGAAGCCGGCGCTAGTGGGCAACGCCGCACGCCCCCAAAACCCTAGCGTGCCCGTGCGGCGACGCGTGGTGGACCCCGCAGGGGCCGCCACGACCCGGACCCGTGCCATGACGCCCGGGGAAACGGCATAACGGGCAGGCAATGGGAGGAGGGGGCCCTGTACGACAGGTCCCGTCGTGCCTCTTCCCATAACCGCCTCGGGCAAGGAGCGCCTTCAATTCTCGTATTGTAACATCCTGGCCTAGGAATTAATAGGATTGATAGAATACTCATGTCAACAAGTTACAACTTCTTTTCCGGAAGCTCATCTCTAAAGAAGTCTAAGGTTAAGCGTGCTTGGCCTGGAGCAATTTAGGGATGGGTGACCGACCGAGAAGTGTTTCCCGAGTGTGCATGAGTGAGCACAAAGTATGCGAGAAAAGACTAGTGTTGGTCCGTGGGGAAGTCTTGAGGGCCTTTTAAGCTGCCAGGTGTAAACGGGCCCGGCCTGGAGTGGTGGGACGTTACACGTATCGCGGATGAATTCAGACCAACAACCGAAAGAATTAGGCAAAAGGCACCGTAGCGCGCGCCCCTTGGTCTATAAAAGGGGGAGCCCTGGCCATGTAATAGACAGACTCTCTCGAACCCTAGAACTCAAGAACACCATTGTAATCCTTCGAGCTTAATACACACCCGACAAGCGGGACGTAGGGTATTACGCCTAACGGCGGTCCGCACCTGGGTAAATCTCGTGTCCTTGTGTGCTTCTTGAGAACACTTTCTTGATCCCCGACTCCTGATCCTCTCTCAAGGGAAGGTTTTGCTAACCCCCATATGTTGGTCGTCTAACACCAACAATCGAGTTTCACCAAAAACCAAAAATGCACACTATAAAAAATTTAATTTTGACTGTTTTTTCATTCAATTTGAGACAAAAAAAATGATACTTGTAGCATATTTATTAATTCTGATTATGACAAAAACATGCATATGTGGCATGCCACATATGGTGCTCTTAGGCTCTTAGCCATCGTTTTCCACCAACGATGATCCGTCATGTTTTCTTGTATCGAGATGGCACCTTCATGCTCTATAGATCTAACATGTTGAAATCTTTATCATTATTCTTATTGCCGAGGATTATCTCATCAATAAACTTATACGGCCCCGCACGGATCAGGAATTCGATGGTGCAACACGGAATCACACAGGGATTTTAGATAGGTTCGTCACCCTCGTATCGAGAGTAATAACCCTACATCCTATATGAATTGTATTGCCGATGATTGTGATTGCGATTGTCTTTGTAGGGGGTCCCTGCCCCTACTTACGTATCCGTGGAGGTAGGGTTGCATGCAGAATCCTAGTCGATTACAAGATTCATCTAATAGAAACTCTATCTCTAAGTTTTCTTAACGACATAGAGTCTTACTCGATCGATCTTGTACTTTCCTTGGGGATTACTCCAAGAAATAAGTCGAATCACCCGTCTCTGTTTCCATAATGGTCTATGGCTCTGCTTGATAACATGTATCGGTCGAACTTTCACTACGTGGACCCTCCCGACCGGTCATACTCCTTGACAAGCAATCTCCCGAGTTACGTATACCCATAGGATAAGTACTTGACACTTATAAAAAGTGGTCAATCAATGACACTTGAAATACCTTATAGGTAGAATTATATATTCTAATAAAGGTGCAGATCGAGATGACATAAAAAGATAAGTTCAAGGATGTATTTACAAGTTTATGGACAATGACATCACTAGACAAATTCAGATATGCATTTATGCAATTTGCAAGTTCATGGACCTAGATAACACCTTGAAACAAGTTTAAAGACCACTCGATGTATTATACTCTTAATTCAATTATCAATTTTTTTATCAATTATAACACTCAATATAATGATGTGTGCAGGTTGTTTCAACACTAAGCAAAGAATTATTGGTTAGTGTTTCACCCCCTTGAATGAGGCAAAAGAGGTTCTACTTTGTGATGTTACAAGTGTTTTTTAAATTCTTTATTCGCCATCGGAAATTATACCGTTCCCTTATTTGCCATTGAAAATTTACTCTTCCCTTATTTGCCACTAAATTTAGTTTTCTTTCCCTTTTATGCCATGATTATCCTTTGCTAATAAATAATGAGAGTTTAATGGTTAGATCTATTGATTCTTCGGACTTTAGTGACCCATTTTGCCCTTGTTACACACTTACACTAACAGCATATCGAGCCACTAGAAACCCACTGATGATAGTATGTTGAGTGAGATTGAGGCGTGGCCTCGTTGTACCATTGTGAGTCACGTCACCGGGATGCCGGTGCCGCCTGCGAGATGTGCTTTGTCGACCGTTCTATGGTACTGGCATTGTGCCGTCTGTGCAAAGCATCATCGGCGCCCGACTAGATATGCCGTGACATGTCGTGCGGCGCGCGTGCTGCTTCTGTTGCTAGCTTGCCTGATTGCCACGCTGCGCGGCACTCCTGCTTGCTTGCCTGCACGCGGTGCTGCTGCTACTTCCCTGTATCTACTTGTCTATCAGTGCTTGGCCTGGAACATGTTGGTGCATAACTGTGTGCTATTGAAAGAGAGAATGAGGGAAGAATTGATAGTCACTAATCTAGATCCTAGCTGTAGGAAAAACGGGAGCTGGGAAATACTAGCTTTAGTTAGAAGGTAACTAAAGGTCTCAAGAAACAAGTGCAACTTCCATTTGACACTAGCGGCTCTGATTTAGAGGCTATCGTCCGTTAGCAATGAACGACAATGGCACAAAAGGAAAGTGAAATTAAATCTAGTGACAAATAAAGGAAAAGTAAAATTTCGATGGCGAATAAAGGAACCGTATAATTTCTAATGGCAAATAAGGAATTTGCCCTAAATCCAATGAGTGATGTTTAAGTGGCTTTCTCACATAAAGCTTTGTAACATGTGTCGAATCCAATTATGAACCGTGTTATATATGAAATTAGAGAAAATTTCTGATTTATAATCTAATCTACTGTTCCATAATTCATCAAAGGTGACACCCGTTGCATTCCATTATTTCTTTATAGTTCCATCATGTATGGACAATTGGACACCTCAGGATCCTAGCGGCTATCAAATGAATAACCATTTTCGCTATAACTGCCTGTTTAAGTCAAGTATTCTTCATGAACAGTATGGAAAGAAATGAGGTAGATTATATTTCATATACATACACCGGTGTGCATCCAATCAACCCTATAAAAACTTCAATGATTACATAACCTTAAGTAGCTACAGCAATGCTCTCCTCATCAACAGTACCGAAGTTGCATCCAGGCATCGTATAGTCATCAAAGGCACTTATTCCACAAAATTTACTGGTAGTTCAAACTAAATTGCCCCTCAGTTTTTTAAGATGACTAATCAATGGAGCATGTACTTGAATTGAAACCTCATCCACCTATCAACCTGCAATGAATTATCAAAAGAACTATCATCACTAATGTCATGAAAAATGACCAAGGTTATAATCAAGAAATGAAACACTGGCTAGGGGTAACAAATCTTTAGAACCCAAATAATGCTGCAAAGTAAATAGGGAAACTACTAACTTGATACTATACCCATATAGTATCGGTTTGTGAAAGTTATCTATCAATGTTCATATCCAGTATTCAATTTCAACTTAGTATTGTACTTGGTCACTGCTTCTGATTTCATTGTGGATCTCAAGGTAATGTTGTTGATCAACACATTCTGCGTGACTGTCATGGACCTACTACAAGTTATTGACAACTTGAAGCAAGTCCAAGCACACCACACATCAAATCAAATTAAAGAGAAAGCACATGTGAAATAGTAACAATCGGTGGGTCATAAGATATGGCCCTAATTGGCAGTTCAATGTTTGGTGAACTTTGATCCATTATAGAACCTAAGTCTCAAACAAATGAAAGATGAAAGCTAAAGTTTGGATTGTGATGTGTTATATTCAACAGGTGCAATGGGTTATAGGAAAGCTTTTGAACAAAAAGTAGTATTTGTATATTTGCATATAGTGGTAGTGATACAGATGATTTATTAAAAACTACTACTATTTGCAATCACTATTTTCTATACTGGTGCTTATATATTGGTTAACAAGAAACAAAATGTGTTCAGCTATGTGAACTAGACAACTAAGAAAGAACTGGATGCACAGGAATTAATGACAGCAACAAAAAAGTGGGAATACAAACTAATGAGCATGTACAGTAAAAAGTGCTGCGCAGACCAAATAATGCTTGCAAATGAATAGGCTTCTATACCACCAAATAACAGAAACATAATAATCACAGAAATTCAAGGTTTGAACTGAGAGAATCAACCTGATAATATTGCTGGGTCTAACTCGTTCTATATCTAAGATTGCAAATACGCATAGCTTATAGAATTTATAGAAGACTTGGAAAGGGTAAAAACTCCAAATGAAAATCCATGTGTCAGCTTTTTCGGAGAAAACATTAATGACAGCCTGCTATTAGTGGGAATTAAATCGATTGCAATGTGGAGTTCACATTTAGAACACTTGGAAAAGGTCAAGCTCTAACTAGAAACCACATGTGCCTTTTTATTGGTGAGGCTAGAAAGCTGTTTGACATACGTAGGATAAAACACTTACAAAATATTTTAATAAAACATTTTATTTGAGTACAAGATCATGCTTGAATCGTAAAATTAGCATGGTGAGTTGGAGAAAAAGCTAGAAACTGGACACCTTTAATACAACAAACATTACAGTGCATAGCACCACACCGTTCAAAGCATGTCATTTTGTGGGGGTATAATACACCCAGGACAAAAGGCATAAAAAAATCAGTGCCTAACAATTCAAACAAGACCTTGAAAACAACATTAGATTATTGATTACATAGAAGAAACTTATAAAATACTCCAATCCAAAAATCTTGATGTTTTCAGACATGAAGAATGACCAAAACATGAACTAGCAAAACCTGTCAACGGAGTAGTGATTTATACAGGGGGATCGGAGAAAGCACTATACTATATGCAGAACAGCAGTGGTAAACTGATATGATGCCGGCGTGACATCTTCAATGGAGGAGGTCGTGAGATTGAGTTAGAACAGAGTGGATATCAATTATGGTAAGTGCTGTTGGCACTGGTGGCTGGAGAGTCATCCTCCAACACAGCTGACTGTAGAACAGGAGGTTTATTCTCTTCTTCGATGCTTACAAATGAAACCTACGGCTGCCTTTATAGACCATCTAATTCTGAAACAACTTTGAATTAACACTAACACTTATTTGATCCTGCCGAAATCTATGAAATTCCCACACCAAATCCTAGCCACTTTCAATTGGCACCTTTCTCTGGAGATGTACATCAGTACATGCCCAGCAAACGTGGCCACAAAAAAATACAAGAGAACTATATGCAGATATAGGAATTAGGCAGCTCCCACAGCTCAGAATGGCTTGAAAAACTATTTTTTTTAAAAAAAAATCACACAATAAAATGCATACTACATTTGAGCCATATGATGAGGCTGCAAGAAAATTGCAGGATGTAGTATAATTAGCCCATATGATGAGGCTACAAGAAAATTGCAGGATGATTTTTCCTTTCAGTGTGGATCGTGCCAATAAGCTACAGGGAAAAGGTTAGGATATGTTTGTGGTTGCTGTGTTGTTCTGCGCTGTGCTGCAGAACCTAGTTACTTAGAGGAATCTTCCACTCCTAGTGCAACTTCTGCTGTAACAGATCCTAAAAAGATGTTCTTGAACAAAACTAATAACAAAAAAGGAAACGAATAACTTTTGAAAAGCCATGGCATATGCCAAACACAGCCCTATTAACTTATTATAACATTTCCGTAGTTAATGCACCTCCCAAACTCATGAGTTCTGCACGTGCTTAAAAATAAGGAAATACAAATATTTATATCTAGGGAGTAAGGCATGTATTTCCATGAACAAGTTAAAACAATGCCCAGACAATGAAAATATGGTAGATGGAAAAATTCCCATAGTTACAGCATAACCAAACGAATTGTCAGTCTCTTTCAGTTATTGCATAGCATTACAGAAATCGAAATATAAATAGTGTCAACTCATCGGCTTTTACAATCTCTCTTTCACAAATCAAAGCTATTTGGAAACTATGACTCGGTTGCAATATATACGACCATGCACTCCAAAACAAAGCAAGTAGGTTGTGATTTGGCAGAGAAATTGTTCATTGTGCAGAAATTAATTGATAGTGCAAAATTATGCAACATAAAGTTCAATCGCACCTTGCACCAATGGATGAATTACTGTGCTGTGGCCTCAAATTTCTTAAGCATATCGCAGTGTGGTGTCTGAGATGATAAGCCCCATTGGCGACGCTGCAGCTCAACCCTGCAGTTCTGCGTGATTATTGAGTAGTAATCCCTCTCAACATGCCGCTCCAGGGTCGCACGCTCAGTGCTCTGGTGCGGATATTGCTCCTCGAAGTTAGGCAACTTAACATAGTATGGGACTCCACGTGGGGTCTGGAACTTGTGCTCATACGGGTAGTTGCGTGACAGGGAGTAGACAGGCTCAGATGATGGCAAAAAATTGAGCAATAGCAGCAGTAGAACAGGCAGCAGCTGCACAAGCATTCGGACGGTTGAGCCACCTGAGTTTTGTGGCCCATGGTTATGCGTCCCGCCAGTTCTGAAATGAAATGTTCCAAACTGGCCATATTGCCTGGTTGTTGCAGGTGCCATCCCACCAAAGAAGAAGTTCCTGAATATCTCATCTGGGTCAAATTCATCCTCATAGAAGCCATTGTACGCTCTAGCATGGGAGGCTGGCCTCCTGTTGTATGTTACCGGCTCATCCGAACCAACCATGTCATATCGCTTGCGGCTCTCAGGGTCGCTGAGGCACTGGAAGGCCTTGGAGACAGCCTTGAAGGCGTCCTCCGCACCAGGGGCCTGGTTCTTGTCAGGGTGCACCTTGAGGGAGAGCTTGCGATAGGCCTTGCGCACGTCCTCGACAGTGCAATCCTTGTCGACGCCTAGGATCTGGTAGTAGTCCCTGGTGTGCTTCTTCACCTGACGCACCACTTCTAGCTGCTCTGCCGTGTACTCCCTCGCGACAGTCTCCTCCTGACCCTCCTCCTGCCTCTTCTTGCCCTTTTGCTTCCTCTCCCTCAACCCATCAGCCTCAGTTCCTTCTGCTGCAGCTGCCGCAGGCTCTGGCGGTGGCCGGGGAGACGATGACGAGGAGGCGGAGGCAGAGGCGGGGAGTCGTCTTGGGGGTTGAGGAGCGGGGAGAGAAGGTGGTCGATGGGGAGGGAGGGGTCGAGGCGCTTGGCCTTGGAGAGGAACTTGATGGCGCGGGTGCGGTCGCCGGCGTCGAGCGCGCCCTTGCCGATGCGCAGGCACTTGGCCGCGTCGTCCTTGTTGCCCTCCATGGCGCGGCCGCAGATCTGGACCGCGCGGATAAGCTCTCGGGTAGGGCTCGCCGACGCTTCGCCTCCGTCCTCAGCCGATAAAGCCGAGAAAGCAAGCCAGCTCCCGCGAGAGGCAGCCCGATCGGATCAGATCCCCAACCCCAAACCCGATCAACCAATCTGCGAGAGGTGAGGTCGAGTCAGGTGAGAAACTCGAAGCTGAAGAAGTAACGGGGGAGGATTTAGTTGATCACGCACCTGCAATTGCGACGGGAGGCGAGGCAGAAATCGAGCGGCGGCGGATCGCCGGAGCCGGGGGGACGGAGGAGGAAGGAGGGGAGGAAGGGGGATATGGTGGCGTGCGACCCCGACGCGACGCGATGACCTCCGAAACTGATTCTTTTTTTGCTGGGTTTTCTTGGGATTTTGTTGCTTTCTTCACGCGTTTTTTTTAAGGGAAATGTTGCTCTTTTTTAACGCCGTAATGATATAAAGTGTGTGTAAACTGGCCGTATTCCGGAAAAAATGTCAGGCCCAATCAGATTTCCTTGGCCCAGATCGATATTGGTTTCGCTTCGGGATAGTAACCATGGGCCAATTCTTGTGTGCGTCGGCCCGACTGCCCGAGCATTTTCAGCTGGGCCCATTTGCCAGGTCACTCCAGCCGACCCACTCCATCCACTCCAATACTCCATCCAGCCGCAGAGGAGCCGGCGCTGCTTCAGGAAGATGGTCGCGCTCCTCCGCCCGCTCTCCTCCGCTGCCGCCGCCGCGGCTACCCTTCACATCGTACCCGCCGCGCCACTCATCGGTTCATTCGTTTCCGCGAGCGCCGTAGGCGGCAGGAGGTGGAGAAGCGTGAGGACGAACGCGGGAGGCGGGGGCTGGCTGTCCGGGCTGATGGGCGGCAGGGGCGGCGGCGCGCCCACGGCGATGACGGTGACGCCGGGCACCGTGAAGGCCGGAGACCCTGTTCTGCACGAGACGGCGCAGGAGGTGGCGCCGGGGGACGTCTCCTCCGAGAAGGTCCAGGGTATCATCGACCGGATGATCGACATCATGCGCAAGGCACCCGGCGTCGGCCTCGCCGCCCCTCAGATCGGCGTTCCTCTTAGGGTATATGTCTATGTAGTTGCCTCAGGAGTTCGCACTCAGTTTGATCATAAATAGCATTGCTGACAAAATCACTATTCTGTTCCAAACATGGTTATATTTCTGATGATTGATCGTCGGTTACAGATTATTGTTCTTGAAGACACCCAGGAGTACATCAGCTACGCACCCAAAAAGGACATTGAAGCACAGGACCGACGTCCATTTGATCTTCTTGTCAGTACATTTTGCTACATTGCAATTCATTTACCACCGTGACCATTTGGATTTTGGAACCTTCTCATGCCATTTGAGTTTTCTTTTCTTTCCATGAAGCCAGGTTCTCATCAATCCCAAGATTAAGGCAACAAGTAAAAGAACTGCATTCTTCTTCGAGGGTTGCCTGAGGTATTTAGCATGCTCCTCTCTAGTGTTATTGCCTATTGAATATCACTAGTTTTTACATACGTCAATACTATGAATAAAAAGCTGCATTTCACTGTATTGAGTGATACCATGTACGTTCTCGCATTTTGTTTTCAGTGTTGACGGATATAGAGCGGTTGTTGAGCGACATCTGGATGTTGAGGTGTCAGGTTTAGACCGAAATGGGAGCCTTATTAAGGTACAAGCTTCAGGATGGCAAGCACGCATCCTGCAGCACGAATGTGATCACCTTGAAGGCACACTATATGTTGACAAAATGGTCCCAAGGACATTCAGGATTGTTGATAACTTGGATCTGCCACTTCCCATTGGATGTCCTCCTCTAGGTGCAAGATGATGTGGATAGCTTCCAATATTTTAATCACAGAGAGGTACTTGGCTTTTGCATTTGTTGAAGCATTCATTCAAAAACAATCTGTTGATATTGAATTATTCATCCAGTATTAACATTCCTTGTTTACTATGAGTTGATTACTACATACTTTTGGTGTTATTCTAGAACGAAAATTTGACATTTCTACACAAATAGGATTTGGTATTTCCATAATTTTTCTATATGGTTAGGATTTGCACAAATGTCCAATGGAAATGACGGTCAGTTTTCATTATGTTTGTGGCATTCTCTGAGTCTTGATGTTCTATCTACCTTTGTGACTTGAACTTGGTTCTTCTTGTGTTGTAGATGGCATCAACTAACATATTTTTTAGTTACATATTGCCCCACCTAACATAGTTTTTTAGTCACATATTGCCTTTATGTGGCTGGTCCCCTTTTGGGGTTTAATTTACTGTAAGCTAAGTTAGCAAAAATAAAATAAAAGAAACGCATGATAGACTCAATATCATAATGTCGTCTTGTTTATGGTTTCAGCACCGAATTAAGTATGCAACTTATTACTGATTTAATATTCTCTCTGATATATTAAATTATGTATAACTGTATCAAAGATAGATTGGTAGGTGGTCAAAGATGATTCAGTTAGGGTATAGATTTTTGGAAAGGTGAAGTACATTGAAGGTCTTCATGGAGTATTTCAGTCTCAACCCCGAGTAAAAGAAAGAATGGGCACTGAACACTAACTGAAATATATACTTTGCAGTAAGAAGAAATTATTAGTCAAATATGGTCTCACGACATGTCGTAGTGATCAAAATAAAATAGTTTCTGATATCCTACAGGGATCTAGATGGCTCTATACAATTAGGACAGAAGAAATCTTATGGTCGTCAGTTCTTTCAAGGAAAAGGTGAAATATAAACAGGTTGTGATGATGAAAGCTAGTACTTTCAGATGATAACGAGTAATTCAGTGCCACAGGCATAACCGTTACTTGATACGCAAATGACACTTAAAGTTGCCCTTGCTCTTCAGATTTTTATGCTTTGATGGCATGCAATAACCAAAACATTCATGTAGTAGAATGCTACAGAATCTGGTATCACAGAAAGGGACGGATGATTTCTGGGAAATCAGGCCCTTGTAAAGGTATGGAACTATGGATAGAATAATACCGGAAACACAACTAGCACATATTAGGTTAGTGTATGCTTGTGAAATGATTGAGCAGAAACAACCCTGAAAATGTTGCAGCAATTGAGGATACTTTCATCATGATTACTTTTCTTGTGGACTTCATCATGATTACACAAAGTGATGAGAAGTGCAAAGCATGAAAACAAGAGAAGAAAAAATGGGAGCTTTATTTCTAACTTGTTAAATGCCCGTCCATAAAGACCTTATGGTTTCAGTTTACCTACCATTTGTAACATATCTCAAGAGAAAGATGTCTAATTTCAATTTTTAATTGTTGCATCTCTCGTATATGCCGTACTATGATAATGACTAATTGTTCAACACTCTTTCCTGTTATCCTGTGATTGAATACAATTGGTAAATTAGGGGTAGATGCAGAAGTAGTAAAAGGGTGATATAACCACTCACCACATTAACCCAAAAAAAATCTTAACTGGAGACAGTTTCCAGTTCATTACCTGAGGATAAAAAGCTTAGCATGGAAAATGAAGCTCCTGTCAGAAATCTCAGAAAAGCATGTCCTACATTTTGCTGACACATGTAATATGCTAACTTAGCAGCAGTGAGGTGGTTGAAGAGTTTAGGTTCTAATCTGCCAGAATGATTAGGCGTTAGGATCCTTCAAATTCGGCCTTAATGCATCGACTATCCTATTATTTATCTTTTCCATCATACAGGCACTGCACCGCAGAACAAGGCAACCTGCACATGGTCTGCGGTTTTCTTTATGTTTGTTCTCATCTTCAAAGAAAAGAAATTTTTGTCCCTTGCCCCACCCACTCATTGCAGAGTATCCAATAATCCATTAACTAATTTAGTGCCTGGCCCAAAGGTTCCGCTTGTTCGTGTCATCCTCCACACTGCTATATAGATGGCCTTAGAAAGACCCATACAGATCCACAGCCAACAACCATTAGAGAAGCAGAGGTAGTAAGTAATCTAGAATGGCAACCCATCATGGAAGGAGGAGGACAAAGGCGGAACAGTGGCTATTTGGTGTGAAATGGAGAGGGACTTCAAAAGAGACAAGAAATACTGTTATCCCAGAGGCAAAGCCCCCAAATCCCAATACCATTGAGAAGGATGAAGGCATCTGTTTCAACAAGTCTAGAGTGCATTTGTATAGTCCAGGACAAAGAGAGACCATAGATGTTGTTCCTGGGAGGAGATCCGATGTTGCCAAAACCATCGAGAAGGATGAAGACATCTGCCTTGAGAAATCTAGAGTGCATCTGTATGGTCCAAGACAGAGAGAAACCATAGATGTTCCTGGGAGGAGATCCGATGTTGCCAAAACAATCGAGAAGGATGAAGACATTTGCCTTGAGAAGTCTAGAGTGTACCTCCATGGTCCAGGGCGGAGACAGACCATGGATATTGTGCCTGGGAGGAGATCTGATGTTGCGCCTGGGAGGAGATCAATGCCAGAGATGGAGATCAATATAAAAGAAGCTGTTGCCCTTCTTGGGGTCAAGGTCATGGCTGCAGACATGCCACCATTCATGCAACTGCATGCATTCCAATGTGCTAAGCGATCCTTTGACAGCTTGGAAAAGTTCAGCTCAAGGCAGCTGGCCCATGATGTGAAGAAGGTAAGCTGTGCGCAACTGTAATTCTGCTTTGTATTCTGAAAGCGGTCCATCACTCTCGTCTTCGGCCTTTTTCTTTCATGTCTGTTGGATGAGTACTTTGTGAAGTCGAATTTCACAAACTGCCCAATAAGCTGGTGTTGTTGATATCAGTATATAACCTCTGTGTTATTTGCACTTGGGACTTAGACAGCATGAACTTTATCTACGTTCTATTTTTTTCCTACATTCTTTCAGATGTCTGTTCAGGATTTAGCTTCTAATGCAATTGTCTTGATGATGTCCAACAGGAGTTTGATAAGGTGTACGGACCTACGTGGCACTGCATTGTTGGTACAAGCTATGGTTCTTTTGTGACGCATTCCAGAGGTTGTTTCCTCTACTTTTCCATGGACAAAATCATTGTGATGCTGTTCAAAACCAAGGTTAGGAAAGTGTTGGCATCCTGATGGCTTGCCTTTGTGTTGGCTTCACATCATGAAGGGCCAGCAGTCCAGTTTCGTGACATTGGCACTTGTAAAATATTGAAACTTCGAAATGAGGAGCTAACTTGAATCCATTCCTGTTTGTGTGTTGTAACTAATTGCAATTGAGTAGTATGTTAGTTCCACTCTGGGACTAGTTGTGCGTAGAGTAGCACTGATAGAAGAGAAGGGTGAACATGGGGGGCCGTACTGCTCTGCTCCCGTTGTAGACTAAATTACTGTGAGTGGGCAATGATGAAGTGCTATTTCGTTGTAATGTACTTGGCTGAGAGGGACAGCTCTGACAAGCTGCAGCGATCACGGTCAAGGTCACGTTACAAGATTCCTAATTAAAAGATCTGTCTGTCCAATACGGAGGGCCAGTCTAGAGCCATTTTCTATTGATGCCTTGGTGTGTAACCTTTGACAAGTAATTCGGTGGTCAATTACGAGTTTTTTTGCTTTTTCTCTGTACAAAATTCCTTACAATGAATTTAGACTTGTATAGGTTTCTTCTTCCATTTGTACTTTTGCGGAAACTGCAAATGGAATGACCCTGGGGTGCTGTCCTCCAAGTGAGGTATGTGCAGGCCAGTTGTGCTGAATCTTTATAGCAAGCGGAATGACCCCAGCTGTGCCCGCCCATGAGCGTGATCACTAAGAGGAACTTCGGTGGGGGGCTTCAAATAGCCCTGTACACTAAAATTTAGAGATTTGGTCCAAAAATTCGAACTCCAGTAGACCTTCTAAATGAGCCTGCATTTTTTATGCCCCTTAAAATTTCAGCTCCAAGCCTTCATTCCTGAAGGCCCTCCAACCCACCCTCCAAAACATGAGTCCCATCTATTTTTCATTTTTTCTGTTTTTTTTTCTTTTGTTTTGTTTTCCTCTTTTCTCCTTTCCCTCTACAATCTCCACTGCAGCCCGAGCATAGGCCACCCCCACCGTGTTGCCTCTCCCCCGCCAGCTGCCCGGACGCGTCGCATCTTGCCGGCCTGAAGTCCCCATGGGCGGCCTCGCATGCCTCCTCCTTCCTTCCGCCTAACCACGCCGCCACTTCTCGACCCGGAGTCCGCCTCTCCTCCAGCCAGATCTGGTGGGGTGTGGCGGCGGCGGCTGGATGGGACGAGGAGTCGGTGCGGGACCAACCACGCCTCCCTCGTCGGCCACGGTCGGTCCGGCTCCCCTCACCGTCCACTGTTGGCACCTGTTCGAGGCAATCTTGGAGGTGGGTTCCACTAGGAATAGATTTTGTGGGTTCAGTTTGAACGCTCGGTTGGGTTCCTACTTCTGCAGATTTGGCGTGCAAAATCGAATTTGGAAGTTCAAATATGCGGGTTCAGCTAGAGTTGCTCTAAGTACATACCTACAGATGGCAAAACACATGGCATCAAACGCCTCTGCCAGGCGCATTGGTGGTGGCGTCGTCTCCATGCATAGTTTCCTCACCCTGTCGTACTGGTTCCTAGCTATCAAAGTAGGCACAGGTGTCAGCTGCCGCCGTGGAAAGAAAAGTACATGCCCACCCGTTCGACACTTTCGAATGCAATCTATGGAGAAGTGCTCTTCTGATGCTGCAACTACCTCTTTTGTTATGACAATGGTAGGGCAGTAACGTTGACCTCGGTAGATGTATGCAACATTGGAAGTCCTCGTCGGAGAAACACATGCCACCTCGCCCGTCGTCGACCCTATATATCCACCGCTATGCACCCACTACCATTCATGTCGTCCTCTCCTTCGAACTTCATGTATAGACGTCGAAGAGAGGAGGGCTCAAGCCGAACCTGACAAACTCCATAGCTTTAATGTCTGTTTGATACTTAATTACCACACTGTCATACTAAAAGTTTGACATGCCACTGTTAGTTTGGCTATTGTTTGCTTGATTGTCAAACATATGACATATCGTAGTTTTTCAATAGAATTCTAATTCATTTTTCATGTCAAACTTGTCAAAAAGTTTCAACAAGTATTTTATTCGTCAAACTTTTGGTATGTCATCCTTATAGTTTGGCAAAGTTTTGAACACCAACCAAACAAACTCTAAATGTTTCTTCTAGGGATGACAATGGGTACCGATACCCGATAGGTAACAACCATATTAAGGTAAGGGTATGGGGCATATATTATACCCATGAGTACATAAATAGGGTAAATTTTGTACCCGATGGGTTTGTGTGTATGGGTTCGGGACCGTAAACCCATCCTCGAGTACTTGCAAATCGATATTTATGTGTGATTTGCGGTTAATATGCGAAGTTAATCTTTCTTGTGACTCTAATTCTCTTTACCTCTATAAAAATGGACTAGACTAACATATGACCTTATTTTGTGCATGCTTAACAATTTTCCTCAATAAATTGCTAAACTTTATCAAAGAATTAAGAACCGTATGAAGTATTATGGGTATGAAAAACCCGTAGGTACCCGATAGGTATCGGTATGGGGTGAAACTTTCATCCGATCGTGGGTATGGGTATAGTTTACTTCCATAGGTATAGCAATGATTGACTAAAACCCGATCGGTTTTTACTAGGGATGGCAATTCGGGGCCGGGTACTCGAAACCCGGCGGGTACCCGACCCGATGGGGCCGGGTATGGGGCTGATTTTTTACCCGTGGGTGAGACCCGTACCCAACCCGGTTTGATTCGGGTACGGGGCGGGTTTATTTTCTCACCCACGGGTGACCCGTCGGGCACCCGAAAACAGCCCACCAACGTTTGTCAGCCCAGTCCATTAGGTTGTGTAGCTACAATACACCTCTCATCCAACAACAGGCTCAACAAATACGGCCCACATTCCATTTCTTTTCTAAAGCCCATCTGCATGCAGACCACTCCACCAAGAAGCCCACCAGTAAATGTCAACAAAACAAAAGAAGCCAATCAGTCCAAGTAGCATGGGATGAACCCGATGGGTACCCGATACCCGCTCGAAACCCGACGGGTTCGGGCACGGGTGTGAATTTTTACCCATGGATCCGGGTCCGGGTCTGAATTTTACCCACAATCTATATGCTGACGGGTGAGTATTTGCTATACCCGACCCGAATCCGACCCATTGCCATCCCTAGTTTTTACCCATTGCCGTCCTACTCTGGTCTCTTCGTAGTGGGCAACTTCTCTCCATAGTGGGCGGGGCCGAACTTGGAATTCATCCAAGATCTTAATGGGCTTCTTTTGTCTTGCGTTTCCTTGGGCCTGGGCCCTGGGAATCTACTAATCATAAACTTTGCCGACAAGTTGTTTTATTTATTAATAATCGGTTAGTTTAATCCGTTGAACTGGAATTTGTTGTTTTACTAACTTTTAAGCTTCGCTGGAGTCCGAGAGGATGATCTATTCAGTCGCCACAAATAAAAGGCAAGGCCGGCGGTGCAGGCGAGCCATGGCGCCACCGACGAGGAGAGGGAAGGCGGCGGCGGAGTCGCAGCCCAGTTCATCGGCACCGGCGCCGGCCCCGGGGGCGATCGAGGTGCGACGGGTGGGCGGCGGCGGCTGGACAAGCCGCCGGATCTCCATCTACGCATCCCGCGTTTACTTCCTCCTCATCATCCTCCAGATCCCGCTCTTCAGGTCGGTCAAGAGTTCCTCACTCGCTCCCTCCTGTCTACCCCCATCTCTACTAAGAACAAACCTAGACGCTCGACCTCTAGTTCAATATTCCTCTAGTTGTCCAGTTCCCTTAGACTAGTATACTCACTTATGTACCGAGTGTATTTATGTTGAAGATGGAGCCCTGCATCTGTGATCTATTGCGGTTGTGTTTTGCTTTTATGCTTCGTTCTGGTAAATCATACTGATTAGTCATCGGCCGTGCAAGGTTCTGTTTGCGCTACCACTTTTTGAGTTTTCGTGATTGCCAGGTAACATCTGTCAGGGCGCCTTAATGGTTAGGTAACCAACCAGTAAACGTACATTTAGAGTTTATATGCTGATGGAGATATGTCACCATGATATCCTAGCATGCACTATTTAAAATTTCTTGTGTGACTAGAACCTATGGGTTTCATCTCTTGCCTACCCCAACTTGCTTGGGATAAAAGGCTTTGTTGTTGTTGTTGTCGTCGTCTGTGACTAGAACCTATAGGCTTCACATAATTTCTGGATGCCTTTTGGTTTTGGCTTGGCAAAGTTTTCGGAAAACCAGGGGGACTAATTTTTAACAAAAAGAACAGCCAAACAGGTAGGTGGCAGGTTAAGATTATTTGACTTTCCAAGTGAATTTCTGCTATATTGTGCCTTGTCACTACATGAATCCAAAACCATTGACCTCGTTCCCAGCCTTATTCTCCAGTTTCAAATCCGCAACGGTCTTTGACTTATTTCTTTTTTTTTTGAACAATGTGTAATACATCAACTTTTGACCCAATGAGTGAAAGTAATCAATCTGGAAATGTGAGCACATCTCTGTTTAGCCTTCTAAGCAAACATAACTGACTGCTAGTAGGGTTTAATCTTAGTACTCCCTCCGTCCCTCTTTATTTGACGTCCTAGAGCGATGCAATTTTCTCAAAATAATTGATGTTCTCGACTTTCGATACTCGTCTGGCTCGTGTACGACACAAAATTGGGATTTTCTATGGCTGGAACTCCACCTTCCCGATCCCCTCCTGACTTTGCCCCCATGCCTCCCTCCACCTGAACTCCTCCCAACCAAGGTCGATGGAAATCAATCTGCTAGCCCCTTCTGCTTCCGGCCAAGGGTGACGAGAATCGGGTCGCCGTGGCTGTGCTATGAGGGCGGGACAGCGCCGCCGCCACGGCGGACTCCCCTCCGTAGTTGGCATCCCCGTGAGATCCGCCATGGGCGCGTGAGCTTGGGGCAGGTCATTGTCGCGGCAGGCTCTCGGAGCAAGGTCGCTGTTGCCATGCGCCCTGTCAGGCGGGGCACCATCGCCGTGGAAGGAGGCTGCTGTTGCCGCGAAGTCCACCACAAACAAGGTCGGAGGGGCCGCCATGGCTGTGAAATTTGGGAAGCTTGGTGTCGTCCCGCTTCACTGTTGCTGCGCGTCGAAGCCATCGCGGCAGCTAATCACTGATGCGATCCTGCCGTGTTTGTGTGTTGCGCTCCAGGGGATCCATGCGCAAGTACAAAGTTTAGTTCTGGGAGGAGACGGAGACAGAAGAAAAGGATGAGGACGAAAGCAACGTGTGATGCTGGAGGAGCGCATCCCGCCGAAGGAGCCATGTGCGCCTGTAATAATGAACCAGACCTTCCTTCTTGGTATTCGTGCACAAGTCTAAAACGTCAAATAAAAAGGGACAGAGGGAGTACATGTTACATGCATGATTGGGCAATAGTAAAAGAAAAGGAGGAACATGAGGAAAAATGTCATATCAGCAAAAAGAGATACATTATGTTATAGAACTTGTGAGGTATCTGCAAAATTCATTAACTGCCATAACTGATTACACCCATGCTCCATACCTTATTGCCCAGCATATTAGCCATAACTACTTTAGAATTCTTACATCATTATAAGTTGACAATTCAAACACCTCACCCATATGAGAAAATATGATAAATACAATAAAATAATGTGAACTTATCCATGTTTGAACTAAACAAAAAATATGCATTCCATTCCACGTCAACGAAGAGGTCAATAGCAGTGGCCAGACTGAGGTATGAAAGAACATGCCTGTTTTGAGCATCCTTACTAATTTTTGATGTTAGATAAATAATTAAATATGCTGGATTATTGTGCCTCTTTCCTTTGTTGAGGAATGCACAGTTGAGTAGCCTTCTACTGCAGTAATATATTATTAATAAAATTTAAATGTCAACTATATCAGAGTTTGCTACTATTCCCAACTAACCTTTTGGGCTGTTGATTCAATTTTGAGTTGAAGTTTTATGGCTTTAAGCAATGTTCCTTCAAATTATTTGGGGGAATCATCTTCATCATTCCATACAGTTCATGGTTCCCCTAAGAGCACAATAATCTAGTTTCACAATTTCACTCTTTCGCCCTTCTTACTCCTGATTCCTCAACATGGATGTTATGTTGCCCATTTCCATTTTATTTCAATGTAAAGGCAGCCATTGTTTGTACGAGCTGATTTGGAAAACATAATATGCCAAGTAGATTTTTCATACATTTGGCATTTCAGGGTCCCATGCAGAGCTGGTATATGCACAACACCAATTCAAGTCACGTCAGCCCAGTTGGTCTCAAATGAGATATTCCCACCATCTGTTGTGAAGGCCATGCTATACCCTGGAGCTATTGGGAGCAACCTAACTAAAAGCATGACATTGCCAAGGTGGAGTGACCTTTTTGACATATACAATCTGACAGAAGCCAAAAATGCTTCCGCACTAGTTGATCTCCAACGTCTAGAGGTACTTTTTTGCGAACTCTTTCTGCAGCAATCCTTGTATGAACTGATTACATTGTATTGTCTGATTATCTCTCTTCTCAATCAGATACTTGCTGGAAGCTACTTCTGTGTTGCTGGAGCACTAGTTGGCATCATAAATCCTGGGAGGATGACTTTGTTCGGTACCCTTTTGGTTATCTGGGGTCTAGTGAAAGATGCATTATTTGGGAAACCGGTGAACAGCGATCCAACGCAATCAGCTTATGTCTACCCTACCATTATGATTGCACTGGTTTGTGCATTCATGTCTATAACGTACAATGTAAAGAAGACGGCAAGAAGTAGTCCTTCAGTTACTGTTGCTAAGCCTCTTAAAAGTTCTGCCAAGTCAAAACTGAAGTAGACATTACTGTTACAAACTTTAATCCTTGTAGTTATTTTCTGTTATTTATATGAGTCCAGTTTGGGAATAACCCGAGGATGATTCTGATGTTCAACATTGTAACTTTTATTTTTTGTTACCCTGTACTGCAGAATCACATGGTCATGCCATTTGTAACTTTGATAAAGAAAAACAGCTAAATTTTCCCAATATTTTTTCTTTTGAAATATCCAAATAGTTTTGTTTAGGCAAGAATTTCTTTAAGTTTGACATTTGTTACCCCTCCTTCAGCGTGGTATGATTTATTCCAATACATGTTCTAGCAAGGCATTTCTCACTTATTTCACCTCTGTATTCCTGAAATCTAGGGCGGAGCACGTCATTCGTGCAGAATAGTATGAATTACCAGTAATTTTTCACTTCCAAAGTATGTTCGGTTTAATTGTTTCATTACTTTCTTCAAGAGCTGCTTGCGCCTTTATTATCAGGGCAATGGAATGGACAAATAAGTTGCCTCTTTAAGTTATTCATAACATTGCAGTGGCCCATTTTCTCAGAGTTATTACAAGTGGAAATAACATTTATTGCTTCTACTATTTCTTTTTTCTCACTGCATTTGGAACTTTATAAAAGAAACATTTATGAAGTGTCAGCTGATCAAGCATATCGACCAAAGTGATGAAACAATGACACATGTAGTGGTTACATTTTGCCAAGTTTGCGAGCTGGTCCAACATTGCTGTCCTTGCATTTGTGTTCTTGTAAGTGGAAGAACGGCAAGTTGCAGATGCAACCGCATGTGGCCTCTTGCCCTGTCTCGTGCTCTGTTGATGTCTGGTGGATGATAAGAGCACATGCGAGAAGGTGACTGAGCCCCACCGTCATGTGAGTTTTGTCCTTTGGGAATGTTCATATGTTGTATGTTTCCTTGACTTTTCACTGCTGGAACAGGAGCAGTAATTTGTGGTATCTAACGTTTAACAGCTGAAGCCTGATGCTGAATACCGGGTTTTAAGAATACAGCAATGTCAGGGAGATTGAGTTGATGCATGTTGAGCTGAAGAGATAAACTTGTTTGGTTGAGATGTGAGGCAGTTTCCAAGTCATGGGTCACAGTCTTCGTCAGTGCGTCCTTCCTCACAAAAGATAAAACAAACATCTTGTTCATTCCACTACAATAATTGAGATTCCTCTCTGTCTGTTCCGGCCCTCCTGCTGTTATAATGATTGTTATTGTTAGGCAGTCTGAGTTTTGCATGCTCATTGATGTGGCCCTTGTAGTAGTAAATAATAGCTGTTAAGATATAAGATCGACTCTCAAATCAGCATATACATGTAGTAGCTGCTACCATCCTCATCTGTCTTCTGGGAAGAAGAGGGGCAGTCTCCTCATTCCAACTCTTCCTCTCGATAAGGCAGAGTTTAGACTCCTCGGGTCACAGTTCAGATGTCTTCGCAGAGGTCAGTTTCTTTTTGCTACTTCTTGAAATTCAGCTGTGCTGCTAGTGCTTAGTATGTATGTACCTAGAATGTTATAGCTATAACAGAATGACTCAAAACTTGTTCCCGCAGGAGCGTAGCCATGTCTCCTCGCTTTTCCTCATATGAGTCCGTGCATCGTGTGGGTGGTGCAAGGAGATGGGGCTCTTGTAGATCCCATTCTTCATGCTTTGCTTATAATGCCAGATCATCTCCGATTCTTCTCAAGACCAACAGAGCTATCGATCCCCCGGAACCAAAGGATATGGATGCGAGTTCTTCTGCTTCTAGAAGTGGACCTTACGGTGGAAGTTGTCATCCATCAGGCACAGTTGGAATCATCGGGGCATCTTCCACTTCGTCTCTCAGATTTTTAGAAAGGTTTGTGTGTTGGAGTACCAGAGATGGAGAAGAGGCACCCCCTTTGTCATCTTCAACGATCCGCTCATTAAGAAAGAGCTGTTGTCATCTGGAAACCAAATCTCTTCTGACCGTAACATCACTCTTGGGAAGTTAATGCAGAAGAGGCTCATCTTGGAGCAGTCTGGAGCATGCTGCATTGTTATGCCATGCCAGTTCTTACATGCTTGGCATGATGAAATTTCACATGATTGCTCGGTTCCTTTCCTCCATATTGGTGACTGTGTCATAAAGGAACTCAAAGCTGCAAACTTGAAACCTGTTGAGTATGGAAGTAATGTCCGCGTAGGAATTCTGTCTACAGACAGTATTTTGACAACAAACTATCTAGACAAGCTGCAGAGCCAGGTAAACTAACTGTTATTTCATCTGCATTGCATGTTTAGTGTTAATCAGTTTGCCCACTTCAGTTTGGACTTTGGAATAGAGGTTTATTCTTTGCAAATTGCAAGTATTTATGTATCTCGAGGAAGTTGTAGATTGAAATCGCGTTTTCTACATCACTGCTCTGCTTTAAGAACGGAGATTTTTCTTCGGATGCTCCTGTATCATAATAACGCATCAGTGCATATACATTTTACTCAAGTTAGACAACTCATCTCCTTCGTCAGCCATGAGTGCTTAGATATTTCTTTTTTTCCTGTCACTTTATATTGTGATACTTCCTTTGAAAGCTCAGGTCACAAAAAGTTTGATAGCTGCATGTCTTATTGTCTTATTGTAGCTTGTCCATTCCTAATTTGCCAGTCCCATGATAGACTTCTTGTTGTCAATTGGTCATCCTAGTGATATGACTTGAAGCATTCATCTTTCTGGTAGTATTCTTCGTTTATCCAACTGAGAGCATATGGTTCTTGTTTAAATTTCTTCATCAGGGTTTCGAGGTACTGTGCCCAGATAAAGCTTCCATGGAGCATACGGTTTTACCTTCCGTCAATGCATTTAGTAAGGGGGACATTGAAGGAGCGAGAAATCTACTGCGAGTATCACTCCAGGTTCTTTTTGTGAGAGCTGTCAATACAGTAATCCTTGCATCTGATGACCTTGTTGGCATCTTGCCAGATGATGACCCTCTGCTCAAGAAATGCAAAGACCCACTGGATGCCTTGGTCAGAGAGGCCATCATATGCGCAAGAACATCGGGACCATGATAGGGCTCAAATTACTCTAGCTACTCAGACATGTTCCCAGTAGTAGATTGCATGCGGACGCACACATATGTAAAACTTGTATGATAGACAGAAGGATTCATCAAGTGGAAAATCACCGTTAGCTCAATGCATTTTCGATTTTGATCTGGATCTCTGCTGCTTTTCAAGTTGCAACAAAGTCAATGACGATGCTGAATGACTCCATTTCTGAGCCCAGACAGGCAAAGTTTTTCTGTGGCTCGGCTACTCCAGAGAGAAAACAGAAGCAAGAATCTCAGAATCAAATAGCTGAAGGTGACGTTTCCGTAGATCAGGTTGTTGATAGAAGTAGAACAAATGAAGACACTGTCGAATCTTAACTGTGCACAAGGAGCACATTTTCTTTCAGATAGCCAGCATACTGTCCTTTTTGTAACAAATAAGCTTCAAGTGCCACTGTGGCAATCTCTCCCTTTGACACCTACAAATAAACAATAGGAAAATTGTTGTTTTTATCAAGTGTCCATCATAAACAGAAATAATGTATCTCTAAATTTAATTATTGTGAATGCTGCTTTGTAACAAGTGCTTCAGCCATTACAAATTCCACAAGTCATCATTCCAGACACAGCATCTGTGGTCATCATCTTCCACATGGTAGTATTGCACACCACCAGAAGCTGCCAGACGGTTATGTTCAGGAGTTGTAACAGTGCATTTGACCTCGGAAAGCTGGTATGGGCCCTAGTCGTTGGTATTCCACAGAATCTTCTGATTGGCGTGGAGAGGGAGGGAAGGGATGGAATGAATGTTCTGAGGAGAGGTGGCGTTGCAAAAGCAGTGCATGATTACGGAGCAGCGATTCATGCTGTCTGCAGGTCCTGCACCAAACAAGTGGCTGCTCTCTTCCTTGCTGGATTTCTTCCATGCAGGAACCAAGATATAGTCAGAGACAAAAAGAAGCAGAAAACTACAGAAAGATACAGCAATTGGATTGCTGTGCTGAGGGTAAGGCCACATGAAGGAGCAAAGACTAGTATGAAGTACCTTGCCTAGCAACATATGTATGGTCATGGTCTGCCAAATATTCTGATGCTCCCTGTTCCTGATCATCATCATCTCGCATGTACGCTTTTTATTTTATTTAATTTTTCTTCTCATCTTTGCGCTCGAAAAGAGACGTTTCGGGTGGATGATTATTGGAGGCAGCATCTCGGATGTGCAAGTGAGAGCTACAGAAGCTTTGCAAATGCATGTAGTGATCGGGCTGCTCGATCTTATGGACTTGGAGCCTGAGCCTCTCAGGTTGTGATCTTAACCCCAAAGTGGTAACAATTCTCTGCATCCCGATCGGCTCACTTTTTCGCGAGTAAAGCAGGGCCATGATTGTTCCCGGAATCTTATCTGGCTCGAGCTAGTACATAACGAGAGACGATGGCACTGAAGACGACGGCGCCATTCACGTCACATCGCGCGGCTTAATTAGACGGTGGAAACATTCGCTTGTGGCCGCGCGAATTCGCTGTCGCGCTCGATCTGTGCCTTCTCCCGTTAATAGAATGGAGCATTTCTTCTTTTGCATATGCTATATATAAACCGTCGATTATTAGCAACGAAGGAAGGAATCCGCTATATTTTTATGGATTTTTTTCCCACAAACTATTATTGAGCGCCACCGGAATCGCGGTAAACAGTCAAAAGATTAGAATAATCCGTGTCATGCTCCATTCACTCGACACATTCATCTCAGCCAGGTTCTTTTTTAATTAGTGCAAACTGCATGTGAAAAGGTACGAGTGAACAAAAGTTGGTCGACAGATCAAGGGAAACTAGCATTTTCCTTTCTTTAACCTCGGCTTTTATTGGAAAAAAGGGCGGGACAAAGAAGACTGATTACTGTCATCAGTCACACTTTTCTTTCTCACATGTCCTCCTCTCCTTTTTGGCTTCAGTTACTGCTCTTCCAAATGACTAACCCTCATCAACTTGTCGAGGGGCTGATTACATTCATTCAAAAGAGAAAAAAGAAGAAAGGAAAAAAGAAGTCGCAATGGAGCGGCAATCGTTGACCGATCAATCTCATCCGTTAGCTCTTCAATCTCGTACGTTTATTGCTCTCTTTTTTTTTTGCTTTTTCTTTTTTACTTGTGTCTCTCGCCGGTTGGATCAACCTGAAAAAAGCAGGGACGAGTTTAGTTTGGGAGCACTAGAGCAGTCTGTCGCTGTCGAGGAAATGCCACCATTATTGAACACAGAAGAGTGCTGGTGGTAACTTACCGTAGTAAGATGATCTGGGCATATTGCACCGGAAGCACTCGGTTCGGTTGGCGTAGTTCTGGACGTTGCAACCCAGCCTGCCACGTTAACACATTCAGTCATCAGTATTTTTGCCTACTAATAATGTCTAAATTGACAACTATTTTTAGAACAGAGAACTTGAGCCCGTTTAGTACAAGTCGCATAGGGAAATGCAGAGCAGACACGTCAAGAAAATTCCATTTGGCAGTTCATCATTTTGCTGGGCAGAATATTCCAAGGGCTTGAATTGACGTTTTTAAACAGAGGGTGGAATAGATATTCTTTGTCTAAATAAATGGCCTTGATCAGTATGGGGTGGTGGTGTTCATGTTTGTTCTTGCCAATGTTGGTATATATATTTAATAACTGAAAAGATCACTACTGCATGCATCATGCGTATATATATGCTGCATTATGAGCTAGCAACTTAAGGAGCCAGAATCTTGGAATGAATGGGTTGTTAAACAGCAAAAGTAACAGTTTAATAAGACTATATATACCTTGGGCAGATCCAGTCACCGGACTTCATGCCGGCCTGGCCGGAGACGGTGTACCCCCAGCCCTGCGCTACGGCGGCGGTGGCGTCGTTCTTGACGGTGGTGCACTTGAAGCAGCTGCCCCGGGAGGCGTAGTTGTGGGCGCCGCAGACGCAGCAGTACCAGTCGCCAGGCTTGACGTCCCAGTCGCCGCCCATGGCGCCGTAGTCCGTCCGGTCCACGCCCAGCTTGGCCTCGCCGCAGCGCTGGCACGCTTCCCGCTTGCAGAAGTTGAGGTACTGGCACGACCGGCAGCTCCAATCGCCGGGCTTCCTGCTAGCCATCACGTTCATCTGCTTCTCCATTGTTCTCTCTCTTTCTCTCTCTCTCTCGATCAGTGCCTGTCTAGAAAATTCTCTCTGTTCTGCAATCTAGCTATGTAGTAGCTAGCTTGCAGTGAGCTGATCGACTGTCCGATCGAGGAAGCAAGCGAGATCGAGCTAGCTGATGGAATGCTTCGTGAGCTAGCTGAGTTTTGAGTGTGGTTGGTTTGAAGATGGGGGCGGCGCGCGCGGGCTTTTATATAGGGTTTGGTGTGGTGAGATAGGCTGTTTGTTCCAGTTTAGATGGGCCCCAAATAAAGCCGGCTTTGCTGAGAGAAAGCATGCTGTTGCGTGTGCGCGCGGCTGGGCTGTCTCTCTCTTTTCAGTTATAGTATGTTGTTGTAACGCAGCGAATCTCCACGATTGATGGGACCTATACATTGGCAGCAAGAGAGATCATCGAGCATCGAGTGCCCCGAGCCTTCTCCAGTTGCTAACTTCATCAGGCAACGCATGTAGTATGCGTGAGATATGAGGCAGGCTAACGGTGTGCATGCATGCCCGATCAATGTTGCCATGCTGATCTTAGCTCCGATCTTTTTCTATCTGTTTTTAAGTCACTACTACAAAAAAAATTGTTATGGTAAAAAGATTTCGGAAATTCAGCACTCCATGGAGCTATGAGCCTATGACCAAGGGTGTGTCTTAAGAAGCCCACCACTGAAAATGGGTGCCAAAATCATACTAGCCAGCCAATGGTACTCACAACAACAATTTGTTTGTGTGTTGTGCGTCTTAACTCTCAAGTAATCACACGCCACAAAAAAAGGTCAATTTCTACTAATGGTTCACTACGGGAAATCACAAGTGTGCCGTGTGCATTACTGACGGCAAACTTTGGATCTGCCGTAGTGGTTCCTTTTCCTGTTCCAAAATTACCATTGTCAACAACCCAACATTTAGTGCACCATCTTTTACATCTTTTATTAGCATTCCAACTTGAATTCACAACATTTATGATTTTTTTGTTTTAGGTTATTTGTAAATACTATTACACTCATTTTCTTTTAGTTATAAATGTTTAAATTCATAAGTAATTAAATTTCATGCTGTTGTTAATTTATGATTTTTTTATGTTCTTGTGAAGTAAATGCACTGAAACCCAAGAGTGAGACAATTGATTGATCAGTTTAATCTAGCAAAGTGCTGGCAGTTATATACACTATTGAAAAACAAGTCATTTGATGGGTGTATTTTTTTAAAAAAAGGACAGAATGACTATCCAGAAAATAGTTATGTTGTCATGTATATATGAATGTAATATGAGTACTCTCATGCTTCCCTGAAGAGGGAACATGCACAATCAGTGGCTTGATTCACCCTGGTGCACAGGCACCAAATCCAGAGTGCGAGGCTAATTAGCATGGGTGAAGCTAAGTGAAGGCAACAGTGTTAGTTGATGCCTATGACTTCTGGCAAATTCAGTATAGTGTCACCACTCAACGCTGTTCATCAAATTTTGTGACCCGATGGCCTCAGCCGCTGGCTTCGCCCATGATAATAAGTAGAGTATTATGTAAAAAGTACACACATTCTATATATATTATTATGAGGCTATGCACCAGAGTATTTTTCATCCTAGCTTCGCCCCCTGCCCATGTACGCTGAAACTAGTTGAAGGAGACTGCTTCGGTTGTGAATATACAAATCACAATGACTCTAGCCTCTAGGACAAAATTAACATATAACAATTCCCAAACTTAACTCGTTTTTAGATATTATCTAAAAAAGTTTCTTTTCAGATTGCATGTACAGTTTTCTAATCTGGTTTATAGACGTCAGCTCATATGCAGGCAGCTATACAATTACATATAGGTCTCTTGATTAAATTTTTATTTGTGTTGAAAGTTAGATACGCTTACTGTTGAGACTCGTGTTCTTGTTTATCCATGGGTATAAGAATAATAATGTATTTCATTAATTTTTTGACCAAAAAGTTTTCCCATGTGCGCAGTTAACCTTTCAGAACTTTAGCATATGAGATGAGGGCACACTATCAATTTATTATGTTTGCACAGACACGTGTAGCATGCTTCACACAATAGCCAACTAATTGGGGAGGGACACATGTAAATTTCTTCTGGTAGTGCTTTGGATCACATGCTAAAATATCTTGATTAGCATGAGATCTTTGTGTAATAGGATTTGATTTTGTTCTACTGGATTTGGTTTGCACATAGATGGAGTTAGTGGTACATAATTCTTATAATTCTTTTGGGTCAAAATTAAATTAGCTGCATAATTCTTATAATTCTTTTAGTTCATTTGAAAAAGTGGATTTGTTTTATTCATTCTTGAGGTAGTATAAAACTTGTAGAGAATTTACACAAATTGTGCTGTACATTCAGTGACATAGTGGCTGTTGTCCATGCTCCAGGACCCCCTTCTTCACCAATAGACTATTAGAAAATTAGAAAATGGTAGAGGCAAATAATCCAACTACAAGCCTAATGATGTGCACAACAAGATCTCAGCAAACCCTGAGTAAATTCTTGGATCCGCCCGTGGGGTGCATTATATACCATTAACTTTGCTGTCATAGGCATACTAATTAAAGAACATTACATTGTTATATATATCAGGTTAATCTCTCAGTTACAACTTGTACTAATTCAATAAGGTATATTATTGTTGGCTTTCTCCAGTTGCACGTCAAATTTTCAGCAGGTTAAACATTCCTAGTCAAATCGAGACTCAATAATTGTTTATCCGGTGGCGGCAGCGGCATATGATTTTGAAGGGCGGCTAGTGAGGCTAGTACAATGAGTAGGGTTGGGTGACAAGGATGTCGTATAACACATGTGGTATATAGTATACATCTGATGCTCTGATCCTGAGACGAGATGAGGCCCCCAAATTATACCCAACGGCTTTACGCGATTCCGATGGAGAGAGGGCCTGCTGCTCATCATGCAAAAAGGTGAAGGCTGCTGCAGGCAGTAGTGTCAAAATGTTGTAATGCAGGAATGCTAGGTGGACTAGAGCATGCAAGGAAGGCCTTATGTGGGGGTTGCATATTCTCTCCCCCGTCTATAGCAACCAACAATCATATAGGAGGCCCATGCCCAAGTTAGATGCCCTCTTCCATCGTCTAATGTCCACACGAATCGCTCTCAGTATATATGAGTGTTTGTGTCTACGTGTGTTTTGATTCGTATCTTGAGGAAATTATATGCCGACGCATTGACACATGTGTTTCTCAATAACCGTGCTATATACCTTTTTTTCTAAAAAATATGCAGTAGAATGCCCTTAATTATATTGGAAGTATAACGATATCAGCTATGTTTCGAGGGAATTATATTATACCACAATATAACGTACGTGTGAGGGGAAGTATCGAAAACTGAAAAAGCTAACGAGAACTCCACTCCAGTTAAGACAGTGTAACATCACCAGTACTACAGTTTCGCATCACAGTTTAGAAAGTTGAGTTGTCGATCAATCAAACGGTCAAGATAAGCAACAATGCGTAAAAAAGTTGGATCATTGCTATTATATATTCGACGAATCAAAACGGCTTGCATGGAGGTCCCGATCCTTTTCATGCGACCCTAGTTGCGCAGACGCCGCCTGATCCGGAATGCAGCATTCCCGTTCGTTTCGCGCGCCCGTTCGCCCCCTGGGCATCTCAGATGTCACCATGCTGCGTGTACGTGTCACCCGGAATCAAATCCTTCCGCTGCGCCTGTCGGAGGGAAGCCGCCGGTGATGGAGATGGATCCTTCATCTCCTCTCCATTATTTCGATCTCGAGCTAGCCGATTCGTTTGCCCCCACTCCATGATTGTAAAGTTCATTCAAAGACTCATATGCGTCTGCCACTCCTGCCTCCTTTGACAATCCTTGACGGGCTTGTTTAGATATATAGGTGAATAGCCCCCTTTGAATTTATATAAATTAGTACAAAGTATGTGACGAGGGGGAAAACTAGTTCGTTATTCGCTCCAGGCCATGCATGATAGTCTACTTATGAACACATGTATGTAAACTCTACCTGTATCATCTTGGAAGATTGAGCTGATGGGAGCATCACCTAGCACTGAATGACTGAAGAGGCTCTTGTAATCACTATGCTACAGGCTCTTTGACGACGACAGCTTATTTGGATTGATTTTATCTAAACAAGAAGTGGTATAATGTGGGAACGGATATGGTATTTTACAATATCTGAAACATGATGTTTTTTGCATAGTGATTGTTTATTGTGTATACTTTTCTAATTAAAGGATGTCGTAAAAGATTCTAGCCATTTCATAAAAATGTTGTTTTGTGTGCCCTAAAATAAAGGTGTTGTCAGATTTTAGCTTATCTAGCCTACGTGTTTCTCTGAAAGGAAAATTATATTACTAGCAAATATATAGATTTATTCCCTACATCCATTCACTTATACTCCTTCGTCCCAAAATAAATGTTCATATGGTATTCTTGCCAGTCAAACTTTCATAAATTTGACTATATTTATAAAAATATCAATAATATTTGTGTCTCTAAATACGTTACAAAAATAGGTTCAATAATCTATCAATGACATTAATTATATACTATAAATATTAATCACTTTTTTATATATTCAGTCAAAAATAAAAGCATTTGACTCATTGCGAAAAGCGAGGACACTTATTTTGCAACGGAGGGAGTATATATCAAACAAAGCATCCTTCAGCTAGATTCTTAATTTATGGTGAAACTACCCACATGGGTGTGTGTATGTGTGTTCATAGTATTAAGTATCCATACATATATGTGAACGTCAGTTTCTATATTGCGTTCATTTGAAAAAATAATATTGTTTTTGACAATAATATCTAAGTATATATTTTAGGTAATGAATATGGTATATATGTACATGCCCTCCTGCCACAAATAATAGTAGTGTATTAATTTCAGAAATATTATATAGCCGGCCCCTATCATCATATAATCATCTATATAATTAGTACAATTATATATTAATATAGTTAGCAATATGGAATCTAAGCACCACCGCCTACCCCAAAGCTTGTCTAGGTGCAGGCACGCCGCTGTCCTTGACGGCCCTGAGTTACATTATTTTCTCTCCGGTAAGAACTCAGAACCCTGAATAATTCAACACACTAACTTTTAGAGGAGCATCAATCAATGTTGACATCTTATTCTCATCAAGGGGAATAACTAAGAAGAGCAAGTCAACCAAGGTCCTCTAAGGATAATGTACAAGTATTATAGGATTGAATTTCTCTTTGTTAACCGGCAACATTTGATGGTTGACCGTACATAAAGATAGAAATCAAGTATGATAAATACAGTAATGCACACATCATGCATGATGTCACTAACTAAAATATCTTCATTCTCGTGTTAGTTATGATAGAGAGTATCTCTCTATTGATGTGTATCATGATCAAAATCACCGACCAATTGAGGCGGTATAACCAGAGTGGGCATGTTGCATCACAAAAAAAGCCTAATCGTGGCTCCATGCATATTTTTTAGCATGTACACGTGTACTTACAAAGTGATAACTGACAAGATGAGAATCACCTGAAAACTTTTCTGGTGAAGGTTGAGAAGCCTATAGCTACATTTCCGTTTCTTTAAAAGTAAATTATTAGATCAACCCGAGGGTCCTTTTGGATTGAAAGAAAAACAAAGAAAATTTGGAGGATAATTTTGCTCATAGGAAAACCAATAGTTTCCATAGGAATGTGTTACTATGCTTGATTTTGGAGGAAACAAAGCCAGAGGTTAGACCTCTTTTTTCTTTCCTTTGTTTCTCCTACCAAGCAAGAGAAAGATATTGGTTCTTTTGCTTTTCATATGAGCCTACCAAAGGACTTCTCATTCCAATTCCTATGTTTTAGATTTCCATAGGATTAAAAAAACATACTATCTCAATTCCTATATTTTTTTCTATTCCTTTGTTTTTCCTATCATACATTTCAAAGGGAGAAACTTGAAGAACAACTTTAGACCTAGTTCGGAGCTCGCGGCCTCGAGGAGTTGCCACTAGGTCTCCTAACTTGAGAGGTCTTTTGTACGGATTATTTCTCTCCTTATAATATAAAGATACTCACTTTCTCTGCACCTTCGAGGAAAAAAATTACAAGCACCAGCCACCAGCCTCCCATAAATATAGGACCATGATCATGAATAAGGATATATATACATCAAGAAGAGATGAAAGTTCATAAAACGGGAGTCAAGATCAAGGCAAAGCTTAACAATATTATTATACTCCCTCTATCCCAAAATAAGTGTCGCTATGGGATCCGTGTCAGTCGAACTTTCTTAACTTTGACTTACATTTGTAGAAAATACGAGAAATAGTTATATCTCTAGATAAGTTTATTATGAAAATGTATTCAATGCTCTATCTAATGATACTAATTATGTATTATAAATATTAATATTTTTTTACAAATGTTTGGTCAAAGTTGAAAGTAGTTGACTCCTCGAAGCGAGAACGACACTTATTTTGGGATGGAGGGAGTATTAGTTAGCATCACCAACCTCACATCAAGGTGCCAACATCCAGCTCTCGAGGTGTGGAGGGCTCAAGAGGCACAACTGTCTTTTCAATTCTTGTTAGTAATACTTACTTAGATACTACCATTGTTTCATGCTAAGAATCTGGACAGACACATAATATTAGTTATTTTGAAATGGACCAGTAATATTAGCTAATGTTTGGGCATGTGTTTGCATGTAATAGTAGGATTGCGTCAAAATCTTGCAACATATTAATCGACTGATTTTATTAAGTAAAATACTAAAAGTAACCCTTGCCCAAATATTGGGATGAAGGAACTAACTCGTTTGAGATTGTAACACAGTGCTCACGATTTCGGAGCATAAAGTGGCGGCATGGTTTTTTTCCCAGCTAAAAAGCTAGAGATACTCAGGGTTTGATCAATCCTGACTTCATAATAAGTGTGGAGAGGGCAATTCACAGACACACACACTCACACACACACTCACAAGAGTGCGGGGAGAGGTCCTCTAGTTTTGATTCCCTGAACATGCAGGACTGGTCGGAAAGCTCAAAGCAAAGATCGAGCTGCACCAAATAAAAACTCGCAGATGGCACATGAACATAGGTAAGTTGAGCCACCTGTCGAATTCCTGGTAGCACTGAAGCAGATTCCCGAGCATGCCGGGCTATACATAGATATGAGATTGATATATTGTTCCCCAATTTACTTAAGGTTCAAAGGTGTGGGCCATCTGTGGCTTTCAAGAGCATGTGATGCGGCAGATCGATCCTGCTTGGAAAGCACAAAAGGAGAAAAAAGAAACATTTCATTATGGACTGATATCTAAAAAGGAGATTAGCATGTTGATCCCCATTCTTTTATAACAAAAAAATATCATTTCATCATAATTAAGTCACTGCACCCATGCGAAGGTTCCCTATTCTTGAGCGGGTAGAAAGTGAACATTCTTAATTAGTTTATTTTCAGCCACTTAGGACATGTACAAAGGAGAGTCTACTATGGTCTCTTGGACACATGTATCCAAGCAAAAAGATATGAAACAACTCTAGTCATACAAAGGAGAGACTCTACATGTTGTCTTTTAATAAATGTATATATTAATGATTGTATGACATAAGTCGTCTCTTCATATATACAACGGTACTAAGAGTTGTCTCTTACATCGGAACACGTTATAGAGACCGTCTCTTCGTCAAGAGTCCACCCAGCCGTCTCTTCACGGGATAAAGGGGCTAATTGCAAAAATACAATGACACGTCGGCTTAAGAGCCCGTTCATTAATTAGCGTTGTACATGCCCTTATAGAGCCATCTTCTCCGGAATGACCCACCAACGAAATTAGAGTAGGGGAATTCACCACTACGGGAGAAGCCTTAATGCCGTGTGCCCCTTCGTTGAAACATGGCAAAGAAATAATTTACTGTTTTTAAATAATAAATACTTAGAAAATTTAAAAAACAATCAAATTTCAGCGAGATACTATTCAAATGCACTATTGCCTATACAAAATTGGTTGAAGTCAAAACAAGAATTGACCATTATTTTGATTCAAAATCTGAAGGGTTCTTATTCAATACTCAGATTCTTTTACGTAGATTCTTCGATCTGTGAGCAACATACACGACAACTTATGCGGAACATTTTATACTTTTTATCACAGCCTCTACGTATGATGCAATGATGTCAAGACAATTCTCATGATTTTCAGACTGTTTGTATTTTATAAAATTTAATCTCAATTGAACAAAATGGTGGTGGTTATATTTCATGTACAACACACATAATTTCTTGTTATTTCATGCATATGGACTCAAATACGAATCATTAGCATGAATATCATGTTTTCATCCATCACATTGCATTATTCGAACCACTTGCAATTCAAATTTGAATTTTCACAAAATAATACAAACAATGCAATAAATTGAATAAATATAGCAAACACAACTAAAATTCACCTAATATCCAGGTCAAGTTCCATGCTTAACTTTTCAACCACAAAAAAAAAAATTGGCAGGGGAAAGAAAAGGCAAAAAAATGTTTGTCGTCCTGCCATGGCCAAGTGGCCAAGCACACGGAAATGACGACACATGCGTGTCATGTATGGCATGTAGCGTTGTCGGTGTGTGAGCACACCTCCAAATGGGGGCCTGTCAAGGCTCCCTTCGGATAGGATCGGGGAAGGTCGGATTTACTTTAGCTAGCGCGGAAGGTTAAACAAGCGAAGTAACCCGACTCCCTCCGAGAACGAGGATTTACCCAGGTTCGGGCCGCAAGTGATGCGTAATACCCTACGTCCTGCTTCGTGTATTTGTTGTTGACCGTCTCTTACAAGGGAGCACCCCCTCCTTTTATAGAGCAAGGACGGGAGCACTGTACAAGTACTCGGAGGGTACCCGGACGCCCTGTGGGGGTCCGGCCCTTTCTTGGGAAAGCGCGACCGGATCCCGATAGGATCTGCCGTAATCTTCTTCGCCGGATTTGGACTCCAAGCATCTTCTCTCCTATTGGTTCCGGGTGCTCCTAGCCCCGTAGCAGCGTGGCTTCCCGAGACGCGGCGCATGGGGAAGGCGCGCGCACGTCCTGTCGGGCTGCAACCGTCGCCGCGAGCACTCGAGTGCCGCATTAACTCCGGGTAGTTGGGGCGCCGGAGGAAACTACCGGGGAGCTTCCTCCCCCGACGCTCCCACTCCTCCGGCTTCGTGGGCTTCGTGAGCTTCGTGGGCTCCCTCGCTCCGTAGTCGCCGCCTTCATGCGTGGGCCGAAAGCGGCCCACGCGCGGTTAGGGGACCCCAATCGCCAACACGTGTACATAGTGAAAAGTGTGGGGTACAAGACGAACATGTGTACTTAGTAAAAAAAGTGTGGGTCCTATGAGCCTAAGTCCGTCACAAGACAAGGGTCGGGACATGCCCGGATTCGGTCGGCCCGTAACAGCTGAAAATTTCACCCAAACTTACCTTGGAATGTTTCAATTGATTTTAAATTAATTCAAATAAAAACCAAGGGTTTTCCTTTCGAATCCAGGGAGCTTGGGCCCTTTCTCCTCCCTTTTCCCCTTTTCTCTATGTGGCCCGAGCAACCCACCCGGACGCATCGCTATAGTGCGTCATCCTCGGCGCGCCGTGGCCGCACGTTCGCGGGCACGGACGCCAAGGACACGTGGTGCCATCCCAACGGACCGCACCCTCCAAACCACCCACCTCCTGCACGCATAAAACTCCCCAGCCACCGCCGCACCCGTTTGTCCCTTCCCTCGCTCCGCCAAGATCCCATCGACCCGGAAACCCTAGCCGTCGTCCACCGTCTCGCCATGGCCGCAGCGAGTAGAACTCGCCGCAGGTGAACGTCGTCCGCACCATCCACTTCACCTTTCCTCGCCGAGCCTTTTGGTGTTGGTCTCGTTGAGCTTCATGAAGAGAGGAGGACATGCAAGCCATCGGAAGTTTTCAGCCATCGACGAGATCGTCGGAGCTCGTCTTCATCGGTAAGCCTTTCCTCACTTTGACCCCTGTTCCGAGCTCTCTGTTGTAGCATGAGAACGCCGTCGGTATGGCCACCACCGGGCTCTGTGTCAAGCCATCACCGTCGACTTGTCGTTCGTCTTCTTCTCCGACCGCGCGTCGTCGAGAGGCAACCTAGAGCCCCTAGTGAGCACGCACTTCACTTCCCTACCATGCCCCTCTATTTCGCTTTAACCGTATGGTGTGCGTGCGTCGCTGCCACCATGGCCGCTGTCGTGGAGCTTCACTTTGAAGGTTATCACGACGTCCTAGATCACGATAAAAGGACTTGTCATCATGGTTACAATGATGCAATTGTAGTTTCTCGATGGAAAACTCGAACTAAACAAAACCCGAGTCTAAACGGCAGCGACTACCGAGTTTTATAGTCTATGGACGTGCTAGGGTTGGGGCGAACCAGGAGTGGGAGCCCACAACATGAGCTTAAGGCCCGACATGATACAAGGCCAAGTCGACCCAAACAGGTGACGCAACACCTTGTCGTGATCACACAACATGATCCACGACGGTTATGGAACAACGGCGTCGTCGCCATCTTCCAATGCCTCATTCTCGATGTCATATGAAGAAGAAATCATCAAAACCGTCCAGGGAGGTTTGCTGAAACCGAATTGGATGCGTTGGCTGACTTGGAGGCAACTTGTAACTTGGGAAATACTTTAGCTTGAGTGCATCTAGCATGGCAATGTCCTCATCGGTGGAGCTCGGAGGCATCTTCACGACCCATGTTCTTGTTCTCTTCGGCTATGGTGATTAGTCCTTTAAAAATGAGTGCTTGAACTCCACTTATATTCGAGTGCTCATTCATATTTGCAATTTTAGATTGCGTGTTTATACCTTCTTTCTTGTGTTCTTGTTTTGCTTGTAGGAAAAGCCTTTTCGGTGAGGTCAATCAAGTTCTGTTTGGTTGATAACCAACAGAGCAGGTGGTATACCTTCTTTCTTGTGTTCTTGTTTCGCTTGTAGGAAAAGCCTTTTCGGTGAGGTCAATCAAGTTCTGCTTGGTTGATAACCAACAGAGCGATGGTGTAGCAGATTGCGGGGTCGAATCGTTCTTGATTCAAAGCCGGATCGTCAACTCCGAGATCTCTACAATCAAATTATCCTCTACCTCTCGGAAGATCGACCTAGATCATATCATCCGTCGTGCTGCTGTGATGCTTGTGCACTAGATGTCGTCGAAAATCAAGTTGTTTCCCCTCCGTCCCCATGTTTCCCTTTTTTCCACCGCTTTCTCCCTCATCGTCGATGAATCTCCGATGGGTTTCAAGGTCAGGTTTTGATGTCGTTGGATTCACGCGCTCGTGTGATGCGAATTGGTGTGCTTGAATCGGATGTTTGAGTAGGGGTTCAAGTCCACAACTTGCGCTGCCACGGTTGGATGACTCCGGCGAGGTCCTCCATCACCGTCGTCGGGTTCCCGTCGGTGGGAGGTACCCCATGAGGTACGTGGCACGATGTTGATGCCCCTTGTGGGATTGGCGTTCCTCAAGGCATCATGTAGAGGGAGATCGACGCAAGGCCGTCGCGCGCCACCCTGCACGAAGTGGCGGTGTCACCCGTCTCCGACGCCGGCATGGTCGTGAGCCCTACCGAGAGTTGGGACAGGTCCATGACCCGGTCCGTCGGTTGTTCTCGTGGATTCGGTCCACCATGGACCACCCTCTATCTAGTAAATGGCTGATGGGCCCTGCGTCCCCTCAAAATATCTGGCCAAGCATATCTAGAATATTCTTTTTGTTTTTCTAGAAATTCCTTTTAGATCCTTTTCAACTGTTTTAATCTTTGGAAAATCTTAGAAAATTCCCCGGGCCTCGAAAAAAATGCACGATCGATTGCATTGGATTCCTCTCGTCGCTCTCTACGCGTTAGTGATTCTAATGTTCATATTGTAGCATCGATCAAATCTATTCTTGCGATTCGAGTTTCAATCTTTCTCATATTTTGTGTTGCTTTCTCGATTTTTGTGTCACTTACCTATTCCGCTCGAACTTTGGTTGACAGTGGATTCAGATGATTAGAAGCTTTTGGAGTACCTGTAGAAGCCATACGAGGACACCGATCTATTCTTGGACCCGTTTTTAAGGCAAGCCGCATCCTTGATCACTCTTGCTCGTACTTTAGCAATTGTATAATATGAACTCATGCATATGAAATGGTTACTAATGCTTAGAATCATACCTATGCCAAATCATGCTAAGTTTGCCACTATTACCCTAGTATGCTCTATTGATGATACTTTACTAGCATTGCTTAGTTGCTTAATTGAACCCACACTAGATATACATGTTTTTGTGTTAACTAAGTATGTGCTTCTTAGGTGTTGAGTTTTTGCAATAGTAACCTCGTAGGATGTTTTGCGGGGGCAAGTCCGGGTGATTAGGTGTTGGAGGACTTTTGGGGAGTTTCTATTGGGAGAGTGCATGTTGCGGGCACAATTGTGTTGCGGTTTCTCGTTGATGGACTCCATGTTGGTGGTGATACTTGTTGTGGTGACTTTGGTTGGAGGAGAAGGATTGGTGACTCGCCCGGCCGGTTCGAGGACCGGTTCTTGTGCGTATGCCTCTCTTGGTCTTACTTATACACCACACGTCCCCGTATGGGCGGTTGTGCTAGATCATGATCTTAGTGAAGGACTGGCTAGACCGCCGTAGTAGCAAAGACAGTGTTAATAGATTTTGGAGCGTTGTCTCAACTCATGAGTAGATGATACCCCACCTGGTCGGTGGTAGGCCTTTCACACCTTCAGGACCCTTTGCCGTACCTTGAGGGATCCAAGACCTGGAGGAGCGACCACCACCGGTCGATGCTTTTTGAGTGGTCTAGTGTGGGCTTGGTGTTTGGGTTGAGGCCTCAACCTGGATGTCAAGCCCGCTGCATGTGGGTACAGGTGTATATACTATATAGAGTTATAATCTATACGTATAGTTGTGCCCTCGGATACGGACACTACCATGAGAGATCCACTTGATTAGTTTACTATTTCTCCCCTCCGATGGGTGTTGTACTTCCGGCTTCGAGTTGTGGTTCCAGTGGAGGTGTGTTGGACTTAAAATTGTCCCTCACAGGAAGGTGTTGATTCATGTGAGGCCACTTATAAAATTTGAAATAATAAAACTTAGACTCACCTAGACTTTAGGCTAATTACTTTATGTGCTGAGCCCTTGCCTATCCTTGAAATATCCAAGCATGCATCACATTGTTGCTAGGTAGTGCAGCTTGTTTGTTGAGTACTCTATGTACTCACAACTTGATCACTTTGTTTTTCAGCCGTTAGTGGTCCAAGCTTCAACTCCAAGACGTTATTGACTCAACTAGATTAAGATTGAAGATGAAGAATGAGGGTTTCACCTACACTCAAGTTGCCTATGGAATTGGATTCACTACGAAGACTTCCGCTACCATTCAAGTTGAAGATTCGCTTCCGCTACCATCCTTAGAGTTTTGCTTCCGCTAGTATTCTTGTATTGTTTTCTTAGCCTGCGTGTCATGACCTTGTACTCAGATGTTGTTGACTTTATTCTCTTTGAGTAATGTCATATATTGTTTCTTTTTATCTAAATTCATGTTCTTTTATGGTATTTTGGTATTCAATTGTGTTGGATGTACAAGTCATCCTCCTAGAAATGACTATGAGATACAAAGACATGGTTTTGACCTCAAAGACATGGTTTTCACCTTTGCTGAAAATCGGACCTGTCACATGGCCCATAGGCCATGAGATTTCGGAAGAGGTGGTATTTTAGGAATTTTGGGAGAGCGGGCACGCGCTAGCTTTTGAGCTAGGGTGACGCTGCTTGCGTGGGCGATGTGGTACTAATTGGGAGCACTGGCCTTGCCATGTGCCAGGGTAGGGACACACAACAAAACTGCATCATGTTGTGCCCCGTCACCCGTGGAGGACTCTAACGCTCGTCAGCCGCTGCACAGCGCCGTCACGCGTGGGTGGCAGGTGGCAGGCTTTGTCGTGTGCCCATGAGCATCTAAGCATGCCAGTGTTGTGTGCCACGTGTTTGTCGTGTGCTTTCTGGCTGGCACACGACACAAAAGATGTTTGTCGTGTGCCCGATAAAAGGCACATGATAAATAGCAAGGCACATGACACTCATGGTTTTTTCTGTAGTGCACGATTAGTCCAAACATGTGAGTGTATAAGAAGAACACCAATTGGTGATTATGGCAGTTGGTGGATGGGTGGCGTCAAATAGAAAATGGACGGATGTTGTGGTGACTCCAAGATACCAAAGACAGGGAAGGATATGATAGCGGGTAAGATATGAGAGCGACACAGGACATGAGCAATGTAAATATCGCAATGGACCTTGCAACCTGGCGGACGTATCGGGGTTGGGAGGACGTACAATATGGAAAAGACGCATACAACATCTGGTAGGTTTTAGGAGTGTCCGGAGTTGATGCTGCATCCTTCTACTTCCATGTTTGTGCCCGCGTGAGCCTCACGTGAGGGGCAATGTTGAATCATAAGTGAATTATACATCTTTCTCATCATCATAAACTTTGAGTGTAACTGGTTCGTGCATAGTAACTTAACAGTTGGTTAGAGTTCTTTTGAAATGTGTGAATTTTTAAAATATTTTACTTCCATAAGAAAACATGGTTTGTAAAAAATTGCAATCAAAAGGAGGCATAAGTAGAGATTTTAGAATCCAAGAGATTTCAGATATTTGAAGAATTGATGGATGCATATCGCAAATGTTTATGAAATGTCGCATGCATAGAAACATGCATGGGCGACGGGCGTAAGACACAGAATGGGAATTAGAGGGAATTAAAGTTTAGATGCTCTGAGCTCTCACCAGGCACCAGCTTTACGGGTTGCCAGGGAATGGGATGCCCACTTGCAAGATCGATCGTCCACATTCCGGTCAGCTAATGAATGAACGGACAGATGGGAGCGAAGTCGGTGCTGTGGGACGCTTGCCGCCAGTCGCTGCATAGCTTTAGCTTAGCTTCTCATGCGTGGTTAGAGAATTTTGCGATGGACTCCGTTGACCTCTCGATATCTTCATTTTTCTCCTGCTCCTTGATCCCTCACGATCGAGCTCCATTATTGCTGCAACATATATTGTTCCTTGATCCCTGAGTAGATGGAGATGTGTGATGAGATGTGTGATGCAAGTCTTAGAGAAAATGATGCAATTCCCACATGAACAAAGGAACATTCCTATACGGTCCAAGCTAGGTCTTAAGAGAATAATTACGTAGCTACGTAATCTTTGCCAACAATCGGTGACCATCCAATCGGATCACTTTTTTTGGTACGATTTGTGTGTTCTCTTATTCAAAATTATACAATAAAAATGATAAACTTGTCATCTGTACACGCATTGGATGGTGTAAAAGGTCAGAATACTTATTCCATTATCTAAAGTTAAATAATGTCTTAGCAACTGTTGCAAAATTGACATTATTCATTATTCCCATATATGCCATATACAGAATGAGAAAAATCGCCATGGTTTCTAAGGAATTACCTATACACATTGTCGATGTATTTGTTCAAAACTGTGGTATTAGTTTTGTGTTATAATGTTTTGCTATTGGGCTAAAGTTTTCAACATCCTGGACAGAATAAAGCACATTATCAGGAACTAAACAATTAGGAAGTCTTATTATCAACACGTTTGTGTTCCCTCTTCCACATTATACTTGATGTGTGATATAAAATATGATGTTCAAAGAAACCAATATATTTAAGCAAACAAATATTGTTGCTGAATGTGGGTGTAAAGGTGCATCTCTATAAGAAAAAGTTGTGCTTGGTAGATTCTTTTATAAATTTTCTTGACATGACACATTAAGTGACCATCACCCTATTTTTCTTCTTCCCTTTTCTGATCAAATTTATGATCGGTGCGGCGAACATGCATATTGGAAGTTCTGTCGGGGCATCGTCCTTGTAGATTTCCTATTGTCATCAGTTGTATGTTTCCAGACAAAGGATGATTGGTTCACTATCTCATGTTATCAGATTGTTACAACCTGTTGCTATACTTTCCCCTAAGCTGCGATGTGAACAAGTCAAATTTGGGCAAGATTATGATTCTATGCTGATGACAGGGGGTGTAAAAAACGTGGCAAGATTATGGCTAAGAACCAAACGTTCGGGTGGCAATGTTTGTCAGCTAATCGAAATAATGTCTGCCATTATAGTTGAAACTTGATGCGATTCTTGGCTCGCAGCTTATGTTTGAACCTTTCTGGATCATCGAAACTTGATTATCTCTTGTTAGACTGGCGCTCAAAATTCTAGTGCCTACTGCTTTTAGTCATAGTCATCAATCATCGTTCTTAACATCATCTTTGCTTATTTGCCAAAAAAAGAAGATTGCCAGGAAAAGTAGGTCGCAATAACAGCGCTAAAACTTTTGGATGCCAAAGGGCCACCACTTGATACATTGGAGCCTAAATATTTGACGAACTGGTAAACAAAAGCACGGTTGTTTTTCTTGTAAACCTTCGCAAACATTGGCATTGTTTTTGAAACACAAACATTGGCATTAAAACAAGCGATGAGCAAGTTCTCACCCAACTTGGTCGGTACCAAATTTGACTCGATAGAGAATTTTTATTGCAGAGTGCAAGTGTGCAACAATAAAGCAACCGCCTCTGGTAACAATGCAGCAGGTACCTAAAAAATTCATTCATGCTAGAAAAACATTAGAAAGGTCAAACTGATTATAACATTGTAGAACTAATAATATAAAAACTTTATTTCCCATAATCATAAGGAAATTTTCTAGAGTTTTCATTTTCCGAGTCCTCAATATCACAAAAGAAAGAAAGTCTTCCTCAGACACATTGCACCCAAATCCACACAACTGCCATAAGCACAAGCTCAACTACATGACCTTTGACATTCTATATAATATATTACACAATTAATTACCCTATAAGAATTTACATTATTTGCAGCTAGCAGGGAACATGTAACTCTGTAAGTACTATGCACAAATGAAACAGAGCTACTTCTACTGCAATGTAAGAAGGGACGAAATCCAAATTCCTATTGAGACAGCTCCTACTGTCACAACTGCTTGACTTAGTTCCAAGAACAAATTTGGCCTTTCAACGGGCAACTCCTGCCAGTTTGTTCTCCTGCCAATATTTTTTAGAAACTGTTAGTAAATTCTGCAAAGACTACAAATTAAACAAAGTGATGTACAAGATTTTTCAAATGATAAAGTTAATTGTCACAATAGGAAAAGGACTTCAGTAAATAGTGTGTATCATCTGATGATGCATTGGAGAGTCCAGATATCTAGAAGAGGGCCCAGATCATTGATTTCAATAATGGTACGAGCAGTTTGGTTAATCATGAATTAAAGTAACCAAACTAAACCATCCGGTCTTATATTAACTGGAGATACCAACTCCTCTGTTCAAACTTCGAATGTTAATTTTTAACAAATTCACAGAAACATATTTCAGTATACAATGCTCTTAAGCTAGTTTTTATGGCTCTTAATACCATTCTACCTTACTCCAATATGTATTCCTTATTGTTGTTTACTCCAATATGTATTCCTTATTGTTGTAGTCAAGGTTTAACAGTAAAAGCAGTGCTGGCAGATATTTAAAAATGGACAGATAACAACCAAGAAAGTTCTAAGAATAAATACCCCAAATCAGCAAGGACTATGCTAATATTGTCTTGTGATCGTTGATCCTGCAATTGGGAATCAAAAGACGAAATTAAATATTTATTTCTTGTCACTTATATTAGCTTATGGAGACGAGAAATGCCAACAGAAAAGATGACGGTGGCAAAGCCTACCAGAACTTTCTGACCAAGTGCATCACAGGCCATCTACATGGAACAAAAATATCAATGAGTAAACTCGCAAAGTGAGATGCAAAAACGAATGTATTGATCATTATTATTCGAGTACAGAAGAACTACACACCTGGACATCTCCATGTCGACGTAATTGGTCCCTAACAAAAGCAACAGCTTCCGAGCTACAAAATACATTACACTATGTCAAAACATTTAAATTAGAAATAGTGAGTTAAAATTTGTTCAGGAGATGGTAGAACAAAACTTTGAAGCAGAACAGCTGTACTATAAATGAATGATGTTTGGAAAGACCTTTTCATGTAATCCCAAAGCCCATCAGTTGCTAGTAAAACGAATTCCACATCTGGTCCAAGCTCTACCAGAGATACATCAGGTGTAGAGATTACTAAATCCCCTTTAAATTGTATTCTGCACCAAAAGAGCATGAAAACGCTAAAATATCAGACTAATATCAATAATTTTAAGTGAAATTAGTGTTTCCATCAATTGTTTTTGCTACTCCCTCGGTCAAAATAAGTGTCATTCTCGCTTCCCGAGGAGTCAAACAGTTTTAACTAAAAATATATATTTTATAGAACATAATTAGTGTCATTAGATAGATTGTTGAATCTAATTTCATAATAAACTTATTTTGGGATATAAATATTACTAATATTTTCTATAAATATAGTCAAACTTAAGAAAGCTTGACTAGCATGAATACCATAGCGACACTATAGTAGGACGAAGGGAATAATATTTAACTATGTTTTGTGACGAAAGAAGTGCTGGAGGGAGATTACATGATCTTAGACTTTGGAAGTTCAAAGTTGTCCTCTTAGGCCCTCTTTGTTTCAGCTAGAGATTGTGGATTGTAGATTTTGGATTGTGGATTGTGGGATCTGAGATTGTAAAAGTTTGAGGGTCAAAATCTGATGGGTGTTTGTTTGTCTGGATTCTACAATCCAAATTTTAGTCACTTACAGTGGGCCATAATGGCAAATCGGTAAATATTTGTACCATAATCTAGCAAAAGCTAGGTGTGATCCAGATTCACAATCCAGCCCTTCTTTTTAGCTTTTGAATTAAGGAATCTAGATTCCACAATCTAGGGGGCAAACAAAGGGCGCCTTAAGAGACACATCTGTACTGGGCAGATAGTATAGTATTTTGATGCAGAACATATATTAGAATGAGAATCAAGATCTCTGGTTTACAGCGACATAGGCTCCACACCTTGGAGAATGAAAAGTTATATTATCCCCATTCTTTTTTTTTCTTGGCACTGACTAGCTCAAATTTGAGCTAGGCCACAACAACAACAACAACAACATAGCCTTTTATCCCAAGCAAGTTGGGGTAGGCTAGAGATGAAACCCATAGGAAACACAAATAGGAGACAATGCCACGCGACACCAAGGGGAGACCCGGCCCTTGCCCATTTAACACCACACCCAGGTTCCAATGTGTGGTGCGTCCCTAAGAGAAAAGGCATGGAGGGAACATCACATTCTACTGATCTAATTTACGATGACTATGAATAATGACTTTGGTTATAATGTTGTATTGTTACTTATAAAATCCATA
>JAUNZO010003480.1:0-32042 GCA_031894775.1 Chloris gayana
CTGAAAGTCGCCTAGAGAAGGGGGGGGTGAATAGGCGAGTCTAAAAATTTCTACGAAATAACACTAAGACAAAAACGTCAAATACCGGAACTTCCGGTAGGGTGCCGGAACTTCCGGTGCAGGGTGATAAATGCGGAATTTAATCCTACACAATTCTAGTGATTGCAAGAAGGAAAGACACAACCCTATGCAATTCTAGGAATTTAACGGCACAACGGAAAAATAACAAGCAACCTAGCAAAGTAAACAACAACGCGCTTAAGTAAAAGAGGGAGCACAAGAGACACGGAATTTTCACGGAAGTTCAAGCCCACCAAGGACTCTACGTCTCCGTTGAGAAAGTCCACCAAGGACCGGGTTTCTCTCAACCCTATTTCTCCCTCAAGTCACCACCAAGATTGAGCTTGAGTTTTCCACTATCAAGGTCCCTTCCGGGACGGGCAATACAAACTTCTCGGGCGTCACCACACAAGTTGGGAGCTCACGAGCATGCCTAGCCGTCTAGGAGCTCAAAGCTCCAAGAGTAACAAATCCAAATCACAAGCTTGACGGGAGTGAAGATGCTCAAGAATGGAATCAAGTCTCTCAAACACTTGCTCAAAGTCTCTCACTCGAATCCTAGCTCAAGGATGGAATTTTTGCTTTTGGAGAGGATTTGGAGTAAGTGGAGTGAAGCTCAAGAGTGTTTTGGTTCGGAATGTGCAAGAGTGGGTGAGTGTGGGGTGGAGTGTGGCTTATATATCACAGCTCCAAAAAGAGCCGTTGGCCTGTCTGAAACTCCGCACCGGAACTTCCGATAGCATATCGGAACTTCCGGTATGGTTCGAATTAGGGTTAGATCTGGATTTTTGGCCCGCACCGGAACTTCCGGTGGAGTAACGGAACTTCCGGTACTTAGGTTTAGGGTTTGAAAACGGGACCGCACCGGAGCTTCCGGTGTCATATCGGAACTTCCGGTATGGCATTCCGGAGAGCTCAAAGCTCTCGTTAGCCTACCGGAACTTCCGGTACCAGGGACCGAAACTTTCGGTATGGCTTTTCCGGAGAGCTCAACTCTCTGTTAGCCTACCGGAACTTCCGGTACCAGGGACCGGAACTTCCGGTATGGCTTTTCCGGAGAGCTCAACTCTCTGTTAGCCTACCGGAACGTCCGGTACAGGGACCGGAACTTCCGGTATGGCTTTTCCGAGAGCTCAACTCTCTGTTAGCCTACCGGAACTTCCGGTACTACACCGGAGCTTCCGATGGGTCCAGAAAGAATGGGTTTTGGAGGATTTTCTTGAGTTTGTGAGCATCTCCATTCTTTGTCAAAGTTGTGATTTGCATCCCTCTTTATAGTACGGCATCCCTATGACTCAAAGCAAAGAATAAAAGAGAGACACAAGCTTTGAGAAGGGGCTTTTCCAAATTCTTCTTTTATTGCATTTCACATTTCTTTTCTCCTTTTTGATTGTGCTTGCTACTCTTTCATGTTCTTTGGATATTCACTACACACATTCTCATGAAAGCATTAGTTCAAATTTAATTGTATTGATATCAATCATCCAAAATAAAATGAGGGGCCTAGATGCACTTTTAATCTCCCCTTTTTGGTGATTGATGCCAATACAATCAAATTTCTAAAAAGATAGATAAAAAAGCACAACTTGCAAAGATAAAAAACGAGCTCCCCTTAATATGTGCATGAAATTGAATTTCAAAGATTGGTCTTTACAATATCAAATGCACATTAGAGTTACAAATCATAAGGAGCTCCGCCTTTATCTATGCATCCATAAAAAGAAGAGGGAATTCCTTCTATGCCACTAAAATTGTTTCCAGTTCCTTCCATGACATGAAATTTGTGGAAGTTCCTTCCATGCCATCAAAATTTTTTTCAATGCCTTATGTGCCATTCTGTCAAGAATTCCGTCACTCACGTTACCCGACTCATGGGTCCCGCTCTTGCTTTTCCCGTAATGCCCCTATGTCATTCCGAACAGAGCTGAGAACAAAAATCGACAGAGACTCGGGCTGGGGCGAGCTGGGCGGCGGATCTCGGGCTGGGGCGAGCAGGGCGGCGGTCGGATCTCGCCGTGGTGGTCGGATCTCGGGCGAGCAGGGCGGCGGTCGGATCTCGCCGTGGTGGTCGGATCTCGGGCGAGCAGGGCGGGGCCGCGACCGGAGCACCAGCGCGGGGTCCGCGACTCGAGCGCGGTCCGGCCAGCGAGTCGGGCGGGTGCCACGAATCGGGCGCGGGCGCGGCCCGGCGGCGGTCGGGCGGGCGCCGCCGAATCGGTCGCGGGCGCGGCGGCGGGTGCCGCGACTCGGGCAGGCGCCGTGAATCCGACGCGGGTCCCGTGGCGTTCGGGCGGCGCAGCGGCTGCAGCGGCTCGGGCGGGAAGAAGACCGGGTCGGTCGTGTGGCAGCAGGAGGACCAAAATGGCTTCACCAGCATGGCTTCCTGAAGGGTAAGGACCAAAATGGCTTCACCGGCACACATGTAAACTAGGAGATCCAGCGGACATTGCAGCTATGATGGCTATAAGGTGACTGCTGAAATCTGCACCTTAACTTATTTGCATAATTTTATTACCATTTATGTATCTAAACAATTGTTTTGTTCATTCGGAGGGCCACCTAAAAGGAGAAAAAAACTACTACAATATCTACTGAGAGCAGCATTGTTCCTTTTGAAGATCAAGAACCAACACGTTCGATGACATTCCCACCGAGGTTTGCTTCTTTTTGTTCCTGTCATATCACAACCTTTCCATGTTGATTACTCATTTTTCCTAAGAACTATTTTTTGTACAGCCAACACATTGAATCTGCAACTAAGACCACACAAAATAAAAGTGCTAGATCAGATTCAATCAGGTAAAAACTAATTATTTTACAACTTATGTTTTGTCTTATGTTGTTTAGACTAAGTGAATGCATTCCAATATAGGTCCAAGTCTGGTAGCGGCTCAAATCAACTTGAAGTCCTCTCCATTGAGTATCCAGGTGGAGAAGTACCAGATGGAGAAACACATGCAATTGGTGCTGCCACTACAAAACCTACAAGAAATAAAAATGTTGTTGCAAAAAGAAGGCCAAAATTGAAGGTACAGAAGATGCTAATTGATAGCCCGGCAATGGGAACAAGAAGCAAAGTAGTGATGGATGGTAGCCCATCAATGGGAACCAGAAGCAAAAGAAGGCTGAGCCTTTGAATCCGTTGAATTTCAATCTAGTTCCAATGTGATGTAATGTGTGTTTTGCGACAACTATCCTTTTGCTTGTTCTTATCGGAACATATTTTATTGTTTTCTTAGTTGGTTGTGAAGTGTGTTTATTATTAATACCAATCTGTGTGAACCAATGAATAGAGCATTTTCTCATCATATTAAAAATTTCTTGCAATTGGTATTGCTGCTATCATTTTTTATATTATATGCACCGGTAATTGTGTTGTCATTTGCAAAATTATATGAACATCACTACATGTACATGTACAAATATTTTTTTGTAATTATGATTTTTATTAGAAATATCAGTGTATCTATTTTGGGAACTCAAGTAAAATTTTCATGTTTACTATACTAGGGGTATTTTCGTCTTTTCAGCTGACACTTAACGGTGAGTGACGGAATTCTTGACAGAATGGCACGTAAGGCATTGAAAAAATTTTGATGGCATGGAAGGAACTTCCACAAATTTCATGTCATGGAAGGAACTGGAAACAATTTTAGTGGCATAGAAGGAATTCTCCACACACAATGCAATATGACATTTTATCATCACACAAATGCATCTAAAAAGAGAGAAACAACAATACACCAAGCATGTCATAAAGCAAACCACATAGATAGATAATTAAACCAAGTCTAAACTTATTACAAGTATCCATAGTTCAACCAAAGCACTTGGAAGGAACTGGAAACAATTTTAGTGGCATAGAAGGAATTCTCTCTAAAAAGAAACCACACACAATGCAATATGACATTTTATCATCACACAAATGCATCTAAAAAGAGAGAAACAACAATACACCAAGCATGTCATAAAGAAAACCACATAGATAGATAATTAAACCAAGTCTAAACTTATTACAAGTATCCATAGTTCAACCAAAGCACTTGTCCATCTCACATAGTTCATTACATCATAAAAACAAAGATAAAGATAAATAGAAATTTCTTCTCCCCTTTGGCAACACATCACCAAAAAGAGAAAAGAAGCTGGAACGCCCAAGGAAGGATCACTCGTCATCATCATCGTCGTCCTCGCCGTCCTCCTCATCGCTCTCCTCCTCATCCTCGGTGCGTGCCATGCCCTTGCCTTTCTCATGAAGAGGGATCCGAATGCTAGAGCGGGGAGCGGTGGCGGTGGCGGACGGGACGTCCTCTCGCACTATCATGTTCTCCACTCTCGGTGCCACTGCCCTCCACATCCTCGAGCTGCTGCTCGTGCTTCCTGTGCCGCCACTCCTGCGGCCTGCCGATATGGAGCCCAAGGATCCTCCCACCGACGAGGTACAATCGGAGTAAAGTCCAAAGGAGGAGGAGGTGGCTGCTGCTGCTGCTAGGCAAGGTGAGTGAGGTAGCGCCGATGACCTTCATTGATGCGCCGCTGCTCCATCCTCATCTCATAGATATCATCACTGTTTGCCTTGCACATACGGAAGATAGACTTAAGGACCGAGCTGATGAATCCGGACTTGCTGCGAGTCCGGCGAGAAGAAGTAGCTGGAGCATCTCTAGCTGCCCGATCCGATGGTGGAGGAGGTGCTGCTCGTCTCACCGGGGATCCCCGAGGAGTGGGTAGAAGACGGAACCTCTTGGGACGAAGTCCGGGGTGGTCCCTATCATGAACGAAGTGCATCCCGATGATGAGTCTCAATCATCTTCATGATGAAGGGGGCAAACGGTAGACTTGCCTTGTGAGTGTACGAGTGGTTGATGATCGAAGTCCAGATGTGCTCGAAAACACGGAACGGCTCAGCTCGGGACGCATGGCACATAGCAAAGTCTTGGAGGCTGCCAGCAAAGAAGATGCATCCCCTATATTAGGATCCAAAGTCCATCCGAACATGTTGTTCGAACACGGTAGTAGGGGTGCAGCCCGAAGTGTGTCCCAATGATCATCCTCTTGGGCTGATCATAGCGGCTGTCATACATAAACTCCAAGGCCGTGTCATCCGGAGGGTCAAACACATTCACATTGTTCTTCATAGCATCTGCATGACCAAATTTAAGAAACCGTGCAAACTCAAGCATAGGTAACACTGAAACCGGTTTCCATCAAGTGTCCAATGCATGATGGAGTCCTCCTGTGAGTCATCATTAAACTCAAGCCAAAGGGTGGCATAGAACTGAACCACCGGTTCTGTGTTCCACCCATACTCAAGCCCCATGAGCTCCACCATGTCTCTCCTAGCACACTCAGCCTTGATTTGAGTGAAGACCGGATCATTCCGACGAGCCATCCTATCCCACTTGATCATCGGCGGAGCCATGTATCGGTCAGCCTGGGCCTTGGCCCCCTTGCCGTAGAAAGTTTCACTTTATATGCTGCAAGCTTTTTCACTTAAGACCAGCCAATCCAAAGCATTGCTCTTAGTTAAACGCTAACACACACGAATATAAGTCACAAATCATCACACATATCAATCTATGTAACTAAGTAACGAACTAACGATGACATTGCTACTATCAGCACACTCTACTCCCTTCACAACCTCCGTTCCGGTCATGGCGCACATCTCCTATGTTACTTATTTTGTTTTAAGAATCTGATTATGTTAAGAAATTTAAATTATTCAGTGTTTGTTGCATATACTTTGTTCTATAAACTGAGTTTTTTTTTGTAAAACGTTGATTTATCTTATGTTAATGAAAAATTCACCGGCTAACTCCCCAACGTGGTTTCTTAAAAAATGCATTTTTTTCTTGTAGGATTTGTAAGTGTTCATTGGTCATTACAATTTTTCCTAATCGGCCCCTCCTATAGTTTAGGTCCGGCTCCGCCACTCGCACTTGATCCACTTCATCTCATGAGTCTTGTTCTTCAGCTTGAGCACTTCCTTGTACCACTCGGCTTGGGTTGGTCCCAAAACCTAATGTCCTCCACACCCCTTTCCTTTGCCTTGATCCACGGACACTTGCTCCGGTACTTTTGCACTTCATCTCTGTAGAAGGGCACATTGTAACCGGCACTCGCCATGCACAGCCGGAGTCCACAGCTCATACTTCATGTGCTCCTATAAGTTGCGGGCTATAGGGAGAAACCATTCATCCCCGCCCACGTTTCCTGCCTCCTCCTCACTTTCTTCATCATCACTAGAAACAGGAGCGGGAGGAGGTCTCCTTGCTGCGCTCTTGCCTTTTCCCTTGTCTAGTCCCTTGCCCTTGTCGGGGCCAAGACCACGGGAGGAAGATTGTGGACCGGGTCTCGTGGCTTGCCTCTTGGCAAGGCGCGGATTCAACACATCGAAGTCCGAGTCCGAGTCCGAGTCAGCATGGTCTTGTGGTGGACGCTTGGACACGGTTGCCTTCCTGCCACGAGTCATCTAACAAAGGAGAAAACATGTGTAAGGGACAACATACACAATGTCGATGACCAAGAGACAAAGCACTAAGTAGACGCTAACCGGAGGTCCCTGTCGAAACTTCCGGTACTAGTGCCGGAACTTTCGGTACCAGGGTACCGGAACCTCCGACGGGTTCCTCAAGCTGTCAAAAGGTGACCCATACCGGAAGTTCCGGTAGGGGTCAACCCTAACCCTAGCGAGTGCGAAAAATCGCATCTAGCCAATTGATTTACTTCCTAGAAGCATGCTAGTGTCCTAGAACTGCTAGAGATTCATCTAAGCAACAAAAACTCCTAGGGATTCAAGGATTAAACCCTAGATCTAGAAGTGAAGGAGATGAAGGAATACCTTCTCCTCTAGCTAGGGACTTGGAGAAGACCGGAGGGAGAACTTGAAGGAGCTTGCCGAAGACCGCCATCGGAAGTTGAGGGGCACCTCCGGTTGATGAAGATTCGAGGTGGAAGAGAAAAAAGTGGGGGCGTTTTCAAATGGGAGCCGTCCCTTTGAAGGGGACGGGCTCCCCTATTTATACTCGCCGCCCCGCACCGGAACTTTCGGTAGCCTACCGGAGCTTCCGGTGCGGGCTCAAACCCTAGGTCAACATCCCGCACCGGAACTTCCGGTAGCATACCGGAACTTCCGGTGTGGGCATGACTCTGCGGGTGAGCTCCCGGTCGGAGCTTCGGTACTAGGTACCGGAACTTCCGACCGAGAGGAAAAAGTCCTCTGTTCGACCTCCAGTCGGAACCTCCGTACTCCCACCGGAACGTCCGATCGGGAAAAACGCCGAGCCCCGGACCCGTACTGAACTCAGGTACCCTACCGGAACTTCCGGTAGGGGGAAACAGAGAAGAAGAGTTGAATTTTGGGGAGGAATTTTCAAAAATAGTTTTGATGGACTAGTGAGGTATCTTGACAACATGTGATCAGTATACAATCAACAAACAAAGCTATGATCACATTTTGACAAGAATTGACCTATTGGTCAAGAACCAAGAGAAGTTTTCAAAATAACTTGGTTAATTTTCGAAAGCATGCATTTTCAACTTAAGAGTCAAAACGATTAACACAACAAACAAATGTGCACACTTTTACACCACGTTACTAGAGTCAAGTATATTTAGCTCACACCTTAGATAGCAAAACCGGCTTTCATCTAGTGGCTTAGTGAAAATATCGGCCAATTGATTTTCGGTTTTCACATGGCTCACCTCAATATCCCCTTTGATAGAATGATCTCTCAAGAAATGATGGCAAATGTCTATATGCTTTGTGCGCGAATGCTCAACGGGGTTATATGCTAGCTTTATGGCACTCTCATTGTCACATAAGAGAGGAACACGGTTCAACTTGTAACCATAGTCCCTTAGAGTTTGTCGCATCCATAATAGTTGTGCACAACAACTACCGGCTGCAACATACTCCGCTTCGGCCGTGGAAAGGGCAACGGAATTTTGTTTCTTGGATGACCATGACACTAGGGACCTACCCAAGAATTGGCAAGTCCCGGAGGTACTCTTTCTATCCACTTTGTCCCCGGCATAATCCGCATCGAAATATCCTATTAGGTTGAACTTTGAACCCTTGGGGAACCAAAGCCCTAGGTTGGGTATGTGCACTAAATATCTCAAGATTCTTTTAACGACCACCATGTGGCACTCCATAGGAGCGGCTTGGAAACGTGCACACATACACACACTAAGCATAATATCGGGCCTAGATGCACGAAGGTAAAGCAAGGAGCCGATCAAAGAGCGAAAAACCTTTTGATCAACCGGCTTGTCCTTCTTGGTGAGGTCGAGATGGCCGTTTGTTGCCATGGGCGTCTTGGCGAGCTTTGCCTTGTCCATGTCAAACTTCTTCAATATGTCTTGAGTGTACTTGGCTTGACATAGGAAAGTGCCCTCCTTGAGTTGCTTTACTTGAAATCCTAGAAAGAATGTCAACTCTCCCATCATAGACATCTCGAACCTCTTTGTCATTATCTTGCTAAAATCATCACAAAATATTTTATTAGTAGAACCAAATATTATGTCATCGACATAAATTTAGCACACAAATATAGCATGATCAAAACGCTTTGTGAAGAGGGTTGCATCGGCCTTGCCCATTTTAAAACCCTTTTTCAAAAGAAAATCTCTAAGGCATTCATACCATACTCTTGGTGCTTGTTTAAGCCCATAGAGCGCCTTATGGAGTTTGTACACGTGGTTAGGATACTTGGGGTCTTCAAAGCCCGGTGGTTGTTCCACGTACACTTCTTCCTTGATTGGCCCGTTTAGGAATGCACTCTTCACGTCCATTTGGTACAACTTGAAGTTGTGATGAGTGGCAAAGGCAAGTAGTATTCTAATTGATTCAAGCCTTGCCACGGGGGCATAGGTTTCATCAAAGTCCAATCCTTCTACTTGTGAATATCCTTTTGCCACCAATCTTGCTTTGTTCCTCGTTACGACACCGTCTTCATTTTGCTTATTGCGGAACACCCATTTGGTGCCTACAACATTCTTGCCTCTTGGTCTTTCTTCTAATGTCCAAACTTCATTTCTTGTGAAGTTGTTCAATTCTTCTTGCATGGCTATCACCCAATCCGAGTCCTCGAGTGCTTCTTCTACTCTAAATGGCTCCAAAGAAGAGACAAAAGAGTAATGTTCACAAAAATTGCAAACACGAGAACGAGTGATTACCCCTTTTTCTATGTCTCCAAGAATATGTTCCACGGGGTGATCACGTTGCACACTTTGGTGCACTCTTGGATGTGGTGGATGTGAGCTTGTTTGACCGCCATCTTGCTCAACCTCTTGATCATGCGATGTGGGTTCATCATCTTGTACTTGAGCATGATCTTCATTACCAACTTCTTGATCTTGATCAACTTGATCATGATTTGTGCATGGTTGGTCTTGACTTGAGGGAGGAGGTTGATCTTGATCATTTTATTGTTCTTGCGGTCTCACATCACCAATGGCCATCCTCTTGATTGCTTGTCTAGGAGCCTCAACATCTACATTGTTAATAACAACTTGCTCTCCTTTAGAGCCGTTAGATTCATCAAACGTCACGTCTCGTGCTACTTCAACACAACCGGAGGTTTTGTTGAAGACACGATAGGCGTGACAATTTGATCCATACCCAAGCAAGAAACCTTCATCAACTTTAGGGGAGAACTTTGAAGCCTTGGGTTTCTTGTTGAGCATGAAGCATTTGCTCCCAAAAACATGAAAGTACGAGATGTTAGGCTTTTTACCGGTTAGTAGCTCGTATGGTGTTTTTCTCAAAAGTCGGTGGAGATATAACCGGTTAGAGGCATGACATGCGGTGTTGATTGCTTCGGCCCAAAAACGATCGAAGGTCTTGTACTCATCAAGCATGGTTCTTGCCATCTCTATGAGAGTGCGGTTCTTTCTTTCGGCTACACTATTTTGTTGAGGTGTGTAGGATGCCGAAAACTCATGCTTGATGCCTTCCTCATCAATGTACTCTTCAACTTGAGTGTTCTTGAACTCGGTACCGTTGTCACTTCTTATTGCCTTGATCTTCATTTCAAATTCATTTTGTGCTCTTTTCAAGAAAGTCTTGAGTACATCCTTCACTTCACCTTTATCACACAAAAAGAATACCCACGTGAAGCGAGAATAATCATCAACAATAACAAGTCCATGTTTGTTACCGCCAATGCTAATGTAGGCAATGGGATCGAAGAGGTCCATGTGTAGCATCTCCAACGGTCTTGTGATTGTCACAATGTTCTTGGATAGATGTGGTGCTCCAACTTGTTTTCCGGCTTGACATGCACTACAAATTTTATTTTTCTCAAAGCAAACATCCGTTAGTCCAAGAATGTGACCGCCCTTTTGGAGTTTGTGAAGATTTCTCATACCGACATGGGCTAGTCGTCTATGCCATAACCACCCCATGTCGGACTTTGCAACTAAGCATGTGTCAAGTTTTGCTTTATCCGCGGTGAAATCCACAACATAAAGCTTTCCTTTGAGCACACCCTCAAAAGCAATCGAGCCATCACTTCTCCTTGAGACAATCACACCCTTGTCGTTGAACAAGCAATTGTAGCCCATTCCACAAAGTTGTGAGACAGACAACAAATTGAAGTCAACGTTATCCACAAGCATAACCTTCGAAAGTGAATGCGGAAAGGTTAAAGGAATGTTACCATAACCCAACACATATCCCTTTCCATTGTCTCCGAAGGTGATATACTCATTTCTTTCTTTGCTAGGCTCGAATGATTCGAACATTTTCTTGTCTTCGGTCATATGATTGGTGCATCCACTATCCACCACCCAAGATGAACCGCCGGAGGAGTATTCCTACGATTATTGGTTCTAGGAAACTTCGGTTATAGACGAGGGATGGAAGGAAAGATATATCTAAAATTTCCTACAACTAGTTGTTGATGACTGAAAGTCGCCTAGAGAGGGGGGGGTGAATAGGCGAGTCTAAAAATTTCTACGAAATAACACTAAGACAAAAACGTCAAATACCGGAACTTCCGGTAGGGTGCCGGAACTTCCGGTGCGGGGTGATAAATGCGGAATTTAACCCTACACAATTCTAGTGATTGCAAGAAGCAAAGACACAACCCTATGCAATTCTAGGAATTTAACGGCACAACGGAAAACTAATAAGCAACCTAGCAAAGTAAACAACAACGCGCTTAAGTAAAAGAGGGAGCACAAGAGACACGGATTTTTCACGGAAGTTCAAGCCCACCAAGGACTCTACGTCTCCGTTGAGAAAGTCCACCAAGGACCGGGTTTCTCCCAACCCTATTTCTCCCTCAAGTCACCACCAAGGTTGAGCTTGAGTTTTCCACTATCAAGGTCCCTTCCGGGACGGGCAATACAAACTTCTCGGGCGTCACCACACAAGTTGGGAACTCACGAGCATGCCTAGCCGTCTAGGAGCTCAAAGCTCCAAGAGTAACAAATCCAAATCACAAGCTTGACGGGAGTGAAGATGCTCAAGAATGGAATCAAGTCTCTCAAACACTTGCTCAAAGTCTCTCACTCGAATCCTAGCTCAAGGAAGGAATTTTTGCTTTTGGAGAGGATTTGGAGTAAGTGGAGTGAAGCTCAAGAGTGTTTTGGTTCGGAATGTGCAAGAGTGGGTGAGTGTGGGGTGGAGTGTGGCTTATATACCACAGCTCCAAAAAGAGCCGTTGGCTCTGTCTGAAACCCCGCACCGGAACTTCCGGTATGGTTCGAATTAGGGTTAGATCTGGATTTTTGGCCTGCACCGGAACTTTCGGTGGAGTACCGGAACTTCCGGTACTTAGGTTTAGGGTTTGAAAACGGGACCGCACCGGAGCTTCCGGTGTCATATCGGAACTTCCGGTGTGGCATTCCGGAGAGCTCAAAGCTCTTTGTTAGCCTACCGGAACTTCCGGTACCGGGGAGCGGAACTTCCGGTATGGCTTTTCCAAAGAGCTTAACTCTCTGTTAGCCTACCGGAACTTCGGTACCAGGGACCGGAACTTCCGGTATGGCTTTCCGGAGAGCTCAACTCTCGTTAGCCTACCGGAACTTCCGGTACCGGGGACCGGAACTTTCGGTATGGCTTTTCCGGAGAGCTCAACTCTCGTTAGCCTACCGAACGTCCGATAACGAGGGACCGGAACTTCCGGTATGGCTTTTCCGAGAGCTCAACTCTCTGTTAGCCTACCGGAACTTTCGGTACTACACCGGACCTTCCGATGGGTCCAGAAAGAATGGGTTTTGGAGGATTTTCTTAAGTTTGTGAGCATCTCCATTCTTTGCCAAAGTTGTGATTTGCATCCCTCTTTATAGTACGGCATCCCTATGACTCAAAGCAAAGAATAAAAGAGAGACACAAGCTTTGAGAAGGGGCTTTTCCAAATTCTTCTTTTATTGCATTTCATATTTCTTTTCTCCTTTTTGATTGTGCTTGCTACTCTTTCATGTTCTTTGGATATTCACTACACACATTCTCATGAAAGCATTAGTCCAAATTTAATTGTATTGATATCTATCATCCAAAACAAAATGATGGGCCTAGATGCACTTTCAATGACACTTTCGTATCATAATCCAAATTATCAATAATAACCATCATATTAATCTATCTATCTCTCTATATATAGATGTCGTCCAAGCATCGTGGTACCGTGTATTATCGGTGATTGAAGGATTGAAAGACGAATATGGATGCCAAGGTAATGATATTAATTTAAGAGTAAAATACACTGCTGCCGGTACTTAAAACTTGCTTCGTAGTGTCATCTAGGTCCACAAACTTCTAGATTCCACAAACACATCCCTAAACTTGTTTCCTGGCGTCATCTAAACTTGAAAAACGCACCATCACATCCTTGAACTTGTCATATGGTATGGTTTATTAAACCATGAAAGTAAATTGGTTTTCTTGAAAATCGAAAAACAACCGGCTCTGATTTGAGTAGTCCACCGATGTCGGTGTACTTGGAAACCAGGGTCCCCATAGCCGCCTATAGGCTGGCGAGACGGCCCACCCGGAGTATGTCAATAGACGCAGAAGGCCCATGCGGCCCAGCGACAGGGGGATGCGTGCCGGAGAAGCCGGGGCTAGTGGGCAACGCCGCACGCCCCGAAACCCTAGTGTGCCCGTGCGGCGACGCGTGGCGCCCCGCAGGGCCGCCACGACCCGGACCCGTGCCATGACGCCCGGGGAAACGGCGTAACGGGCAGGCAATTACGCCTTGCCCCCTCAACCGAGCAATGGGAGGAGGGAGGCCATGTACGACATGTCCCGTCGTGCCTCTTCCCAATGGACCAACGGCGTGGCGCCCGCCTCGGGCAAGGAGCGCCTTCAATTCTCGTATTGTAACATCCTGGTCTAGGACTTAATAGGATTGATAGAATACTCATGTAAACAAGTTACAACTTCTTTTCCGGAAGCTCATCTCTAAAGAAGTCTAAGGTTAAGCGTGCTTGGCACTGGAGCAATTTAGGGATGGGTGACCGATCGAGAGGTGTTTCCCGTGTGTGCATGAGTGAGGACAAAGTACGCAGAAAAGACTAGTGTTGATCCGTGGGGAAGTCTTGATGGCCTTTTAAGCTGTCGGTGTAAACGGGCCCGGCCCGGAGTGGTGGGACGTTACACGTATCGCAGATGAATTCAGACCAACAACCAAAAGAATTAGGCAAAAGGCACCGTAGCGTGCCCCCTTGGTCTATAAAAGGGGGAGCCTTGGTCATGTAATAGACAGACTCTCTCGAACCCTAAAACTCAAGAACATCATTGTAATCCTTCGAGCTTAATACACACTCGACAAGCAGGATGTAGGGTATTACGCCTAACGGCGGCCTGCACCTGGGTAAACCGCGTGTCCTTGTGTGCTTCTTGAGAACACTTTCTTGATTCCCGACTCCTGATCCTCTCTCAAGGGAAGGTTCTGCTAACCCCCATATGTTGGTCGTCTAACACCGACAACCGAGTTTCACCAAAAACCAAAAATGCACACTATAAAAAAATTAATTTTGACCGTTTTTTCATTCAATTTTAGACCAAAAAAATGATACTGTAGCATATTTATTAATTCTGATTATGACAAAAACATGCATATGTGGCATGCCACATATGGTGCTCTTAGGCTCTTAGCCATCGTTTTCCATCAACGATGATCCGTCATGTTTTCTTGTATCGAGATGACACCTTCATGCTCTATAGATCTAACATGTTGAAATCTTTACCATTATTCTTATTGTCGAGGATTATCTCATCAATAAACCTATACGGCCCCGCACGGATCAGGAACTCGATGGTGCAACACAGAATCACACAGGAATTTTAGATAGGTTCGCCCCCCCCCTCCGGACCCGATCCAGCTCGCGCGCGAGAAAGCAACGGGTCTCGCGCACCCCGTGGTCCAGCATTTCCTGACTGTTTCTGCGCTTCTGTTTTCCCTTGCTCTATATTCCACGGGCGTTAACGTATTCTGCTGAGCGTGTACTGTTTCTACGCATGCACCGCTATGCGTATAAAAAAACTTGCTGTACAGTTTGCATGAAACATTCGTAAAAATATCTGTTAAAAAAAACTAATTTTGTTCTGGAACATAAGGTGTATTATTGAACTGTTTTTGGAACGAAAATAAAAAAGCTACAGAACAAATACAATCGTATATAGTTTGTTCTAGAACAAACTGTTGTTTTGTTCACGAACAGGACTGTATGTTCCAGAACAATTCGAAACACCAAAAAAACTAGGGAACAAAACCTTTTTGTTCTAATAAATTGTTCCGCAACAGGTGTTGTTCTGGAACAAATTTATTTTGTTATGAAACATAAGGTGTATTATTGAATTGTTTTTGGAAAAAATTTAAAAAGTTCAAGAACAAATACAATAGTATATAGTTTGTTCCAGAACAAACTTTTGTTTTGTTCTCGAACAAGCGTGTAATGTTCCAAAACAATTCAAAAAAACAGAAAAAACTAGAAAGAAAACTTTTTGTTCTAGTAAATGTTCTACAACAGTTATTGTTTTGGAACAAAATTATTTTGTTATGGAATATAAGGTGTATTATTGAATTGTTTTTGGAATGAAAATAAAAAAAGTTCCAGAACAAATACAAATAGTATAATAATTTGTTTCAGAACAAATTATTGTTTTGTATTGGAACAGTCGTGTATTGTTTCGGAACAATTCGAAACACGAGAAAAAAACTAGGAAGGGAACCTTTTTGTTCCGGTACATTGTTCCGGAACAGGTGGTGTTCGGAACAAAAATTAATCTTGTTCTGGAACACAAGATGTATTATTGAATTATTTTTAAAATAAAAATAAATTACAGAATAAATACAAATAGTATAATGGTTTGTTCCCGAACAAAGTGTTTTTGTTCGGAACAGCGTGTATTGTTCCGAACAATTCGAACATAGAAAAAACTAGGAAGAAAACCTTTTTGTTCTGGTACATTGTTGCAGGTGATGTTTTGGAAGACAAGGTGTATTATTGAATTGTTTTTGGAATAAAAATAAAAATTAATTGCAGAACAAATACAAATGGTATAATAGTTTGTTCCAGAACAAAGTGTTTTTTCTGGAACAAGAGAGTATTGTTCTAGAACAATTCAGAACATAGAAAAAAAACTAGGAAGAACCTTTTTGTTCCAATACATTGTTCCAGAACATGTGGTGTTCTGGAACAAATTTATTTTATTCTAGAACGCAACGTCTAATATTGATTTTTGGAACGAAAATAAAAAAAACTGCAACATCTCTTGAAAAACATTGTTCCAGAGCAAAACTATTTTTTCGTGGAAAACAAATAAAAAGAATATGGAACAAAATAGTATATATTGCAAAACATTGTTCAAGTGGCAGTTTAGAAAATATCAACTTAGAACAAAATTTGAAACAAAATAATTTACTTGCGAAATATCCATGTAATATAGAGCCAAATCTTTTCGTTGTGCAACAATATTTAACTTTTTTGTAATGATAAAATATATATTTACAATGAATGTCTACGTAAAGTAATATTTGTTTAGAAGGAGAGGAGATGAGAAGAGAAAAAATATTAAAATCCCGATCCCGAGGACCGTACGTGTTACTAGGAGGCCCACCATCCGAACTCAATCCTGCCAAGTGCTGACCGTGTGCTACGCCGACGCGGGTTGAGCCACCAGGGTGTGCGAGATGCGGCTTGGCCTCGCGTACGCGAGGCCGATCGTTCCCTTCCCCTCTCGTATCGAGAGTAATAACCCTACATCCTATATGAATTGTATTGCTGATGATTGTGATTGTGATTGTGATTGTCTTCGTAGGGGGTCCCTACCCCTACTTACGTATCCGCGGAGGTAAGGTTGCATGTAGAATCCTAGTCGATTACAAGATTCATTTAATAGAAACTCTCTCTCTAAGTTTTTCTACTCGATCGATCTTGTACTTTCCTTGAGGATTACTCCAAAAAATAAGTCGAATCACCCGTCTCTGTTTCCATAATGGTCTATGGCTCCGCTTGATAACATGTGTCGGTCGAACTTTCACTATGTGGACCCTCCCGACCGGTCATACTCCTTGACAAGCAATCTCCCGAGTTACGTATACCCGTAGGATAAGTACTCGACACTTATCAAAAGTGGTCAATCAATGACACTTGAAATTACTTATAGGTAGATTTATATATTCTAATAAAGGTGCAGACCGAGATGACATAAAAAGATAAGTTTAAGGATGTATTTACAAGTTTATGGGCAATGACATCACTAGACAAATTCAGAGATGCATTTATGCAATTTACAAGTTCATGGACCTAGATGACACCTGGAAACAAGTTTAAAGACCACTGATATATTATACTCTTAATTCAATTATCAACTTTTTTTATCAATTACAACACTCAATATAATGATGTGTGCAGGATGTTTCAACACTAAGCAAAGAATTATTGGTTAGTGTTTCACCCCTTGAATGAGGCAAAAGAGGTTCTACTTTGTGATGTTACAAGTGTTTTTTCTTACATAAATCCAATGAGTGATGTCATAAGTGGCTTTCTCACATAAAGCTTTGTAACATGTGTCGAATCCAATTATGAACCGTGTTATATATGAAATTAGAGAAAATTTCTGATTTATAATCTAATCTACTGTTCTATAATTCATCAAAGGTGACACCCGTTGCATTCCATTATTTCTTTATAGTTCCATCATGTATGGACAATTGGACACCTCAGGATCCTAGCGGCTATCAAATGAATAACCATTTTTGCTATAACTGCCTGTTTAAGTCAAGTATTCTTCATGGACAGTATGGAAAGAAATGAGGTAGATTATATTTCATATACATACACCGGTGTGCATCCAATCAACCCTATAAAAACTTCAATGATTACATAACCTTAAGTAGCTACAGCAATGCTCTCCTCATCAACAGTACCGAAGTCGCATCCAGGCATCGTATAGTCATCAAAGGCACTTATTCCACAAAATTTACTGGTAGTCCAAACTAAATTGCCCCTCAGTTTTTTAAGATGACTAGTCAATGGAGCATGTACTTGAATTGAAACCTCATCCACCTATCAACCTGCAATGAATTATCAAAAGAACTATCATCACTAATGTCATGAAAAATGACCAAGGTTATAATCAAGAAATGAAACACTGGCTAGGGGTAACAAATCTTTAGAAGCCAAATAATGCTGCAAAGTAAATAGGGAAACTACTAACTTGATACTATACCCATATAGTATCGGTTTGTGAAAGTTATCTATCAATGTTCATATCCAGTATTCAATTTCAACTTAGTATTGTACTTGGTCACTGCTTCTGATTTCATTGTGGATCTCAAGGTAATGTTGTTGATCAACGCATTCTTCGTGACTGTCATGGACCTACCACAAGTTATTGACAACTTGAAGCAAGTCCAAGCACACCACACATCAAATCAAATTAAAGAGAAAGCACATGTGAAATAGTAACAATCGGTGGGTCATAAGATATGGCCCTAATTGGCAGTTCAATGTTTGGTGAACTTTGATCCATTATAGAACCTAAGTCTCACAAACAAATGAAAGATGAAAGCTAAAGTTTGGATTGTGATGTGTTATATTCAACAGGTGCAATGGGTTAGAGGAAAGCTTTCAAACAAAAAGTAGTATTTGTATATTTGCATATAGTGGTAGTGATACAGATGATTTATTAAAAACTACTACTATTTGCACTCACTATTTTCTATACTGGTGCTTATATATTGGTTAACAAGAAACAAAATGTGTTCAGCTATGTGAACTAGACAACTAAGAAAGAACTGGATGCACAGGAATTAATGACAGCAACAAAAAAGTGGGAATACAAACTAATGAGCATGTACAGTAAAAAGTGCTGCGCAGACCAAATAATGCTTGCAAATGAATAGGCTTCTATACCACCAAATAACAGAAACAAATTAATCACAGAAATTCAAGGTTTGAACTGAGAGAATCAACCTGATAATATTGCTGGGTCTAACTCGTTCTATATCTAGGATTGCAAATACGCATAGCTTATAGAATTTATAGAAGACTTGGAAAGGGTAAAAACTCCAAATGAAAATCCATGTGTCAGCTTTTTCGGAGAAAACATTAATGACAGCCTGTTATTAGTGGGAATTAAATCGATTGCAATGTGGAGTTCACATTTAGAACACTTAGAAAAGGTCAAGCTCTAACTAGAAACCACATGTGCCTTTTTATTGGTGAGGCTAGAAAGCTGTTTGACATACGTAGGATAAAACACTTACAAAATATTTTAATAAAATATTTTATTTGAGTACAAGATCATGCTTGAATCGTAAAATTAGCATGGATTCAGTTAATCACATTTAAATCAAGGCATCATTCATAACAATAAGAATAGGGAAAGGGTGAGGTGAAAAACCTCTAACAGATCAGTGTGGAGTGCTAAGACGATTTGTATAATTAGAAGGCAAGCAGGAAAATAGAGATTGGTCACATAAGGCTTGATCAACATTAGGACATAGGAACATTGAAAATGATTTTTCAATCTTTTATTCCAAAGTTATTGAGTCATCATTACAACTCAGATGTTTATATTATATATACTTTTACATCAGTAGTGAATCTACTGTGAACAGGAACCACATGGTAGTTGATAGACAAAATGTTATAGTTATCAGTACTGTGGAGTCCATGGTGAGTTGGAGAAAAAGCTAGAAACTGGACACCTTTAATACAACAAACATTACAGTGCATAGCACCACACCGTTCAAAGCATGTCATTTTGCGGGGGCATAATACACCCAGGACAAAAGGCATATAAAAAATCAGTGCCTAACAATTCAAACAAGACCTTGAAAACAACATTGGATTATTGATTACATAGAAGAAACTTATAAAATACTCCAATCCAAAAATCTTGATGTTTTCAGACACGAAGAATGACCAAAACATGAACTAGCAAAACCTGTCAACGGAGTAGTGATTTATACAGGGGGATCGGAGAAAGCACTATACTATATGCAGAACAGCAGTGGTAAACTGATATGATGCCAGCGTGACATCTTCAATGGAGGAGGTGGTGAGATTGAGTTAGAACAGAGTGGATATCAATTATGGTAAGTGCTGTTGGCACTGGTGGCTGGAGAGTCATCCTCCAACACAGCTGACTGTAGAACAGGAGGTTTATTCTCTTCTTCGATGCTTACAAATGAAACCTACGGCTGCCTTTATAGACCATCTAATTCTGAAACAACTTTGAATTAACACTAACACTTATTTGATCCTGCCGAAATCTATGAAATTCCCACACCAAATCCTAGCCACTTTCAATTGGCACCTTTCTCTGGAGATGTACATCAGTACATGCCCAGCAAACGTGCCCACAACAAAAATACAAGAGAACTATATGCAGACATAGGAATTAGGCAGCTCCCACAGCTCAGAATGGCTTGAAAAACTATTTTTTTTAAAAAAAAATCACACAATAAAATGCATACTACATTTGAGCCATATGATGAGGCTGCAAGAAAATTGCAGGATGTAGTATAATTAGCCCATATGATGAGGCTACAAGAAAATTGCAGGATGATTTTTCCCTTCAGTGTGGATCGTGCCAATAAGCTACAGGGAAAAGGTTAGGATATGTTTGTGGTTGCTGTGTTGTTCTGCGCTATGCTGCAGAACCTAGTTACTTAGAAGAATCTTCCACTCCTAGTGCAACTTCTGCTGTAACAGATCCTAAAAAGATGTTCTTGAACAAAACTAATAACAAAAAAGGAAATGAATAACTTTTGAAAAGCCATGGCATATGCCAAACACAGCCCTATTAACTTATTATAACATTTCCGTAGTTAATGCACCTCCCAAACTCATGAGTTCTGCACGTGCTTAAAAATAAGGAGATACAAATATTTATATCTAGGGAGTAAGGCATGTATTTCCATGAACAAGTTAAAACAATGCCCAGACAATGAAAATATGGTAGATGGAAAAATTCCCATAGTTACAGCATAACCAAACGAATTGTCAGTCTCTTTCAGTTATTGCATAGCATTACAGAAATCGAAATATAAATAGTGTCAACTCATCGGCTTTTACAATCTCCCTTTCACAAATAAAAGCTATTTGGAAACTATGACTCGGTTGCAATATATACGACCATGCACTCCAAAATAAAGCAAGTAGGTTGTGATCTGGCAGAGAAATTGTTCATTGTGCAGAAATTAATTGATAGTGCAAAATTATGCAATAGAAAGTTCAATCGCACCTTGCACCAATGGATGAATTACTGTGCTGTGGCCTCAAATTTCTTAAGCATATCGCAGTGTGGTGTCTGAGATGATAAGCCCCATTGGCGACGCTGCAGCTCAACCCTGCAGTTCTGCGTGATTATTGAGTAGTAATCCCTCTCAACATGCCGCTCCAGGGTCGCACGCTCAGTGCTCTGGTGCGGATATTGCTCCTCGAAGTTAGGCAACTTAACATAGTATGGGACTCCACGTGGGGTCTGGAACTTGTGCTCATACGGGTAGTTGCGTGACAGGGAGTAGACAGGCTCAGATGATGGCAAAAAATTGAGCAATAGCAGCAGTAGAACAGGCAGCAGCTGCACAAGCATTCGGACGGTTGAGCCACCTGAGTTTTGTGGCCCATGGTTATGCGTCCCGCCAGTTCTGAAATGAAATGTTCCAAACTGGCCATATTGCCTGGTTGTTGCAGGTGCCATCCCACCAAAGAAGAAGTTCCTGAATATCTCATCTGGGTCAAATTCATCCTCATAGAAGCCATTGTACGCTCTAGCATGGGAGGCTGGCCTCCTGTTGTATGTTACCGGCTCATCCGAACCAACCATGTCATATCGCTTGCGGCTCTCAGGGTCGCTGAGGCACTGGAAGGCCTTGGAGACAGCCTTGAAGGCGTCCTCCGCACCAGGGGCCTTGTTCTTGTCAGGGTGCACCTTGAGGGAGAGCTTGCGATAGGCCTTGCGCACGTCCTCAACAGTGCAATCCTTGTCGACGCCTAGGATCTGGTAGTAGTCCCTGGTGTGCTTCTTCACCTGACGCACCACTTCTAGCTGCTCTGCCGTGTACTCCCTCGCGACAGTCTCCTCCTGTCCCTCCTCCTGCCTCTTCTTGCCCTTTTGCTTCCTCTCCCTCAACCCATCAGCCTCAGTTCCTTCTGCTGCAGCTGCCGCAGGCTCTGGCGGTGGCCGGGGAGACGATGACGAGGAGGCGGGGGCAGAGGCGGGGAGTCGTCTTGGGGGTTGAGGAGCGGGGAGAGAAGGTGGTCGATGGGGAGGGAGGGGTCGAGGCGCTTGGCCTTGGAGAGGAACTTGATGGCGCGGGTGCGGTCGCCGGCGTCGAGCGCGCCCTTGCCGATGCGCAGGCACTTGGCCGCGTCGTCCTTGTTGCCCTCCATGGCGCGGCCGCAGATCTGGACCGCGCGGAGAAGCTCTCGGGTAGGGCTCGCCGACGCTTCGCCTCCGTCCTCAGCCGATCAAGCCGAGAAAGCAAGCCAGCTCCCGCGAGAGGCAGCCCGATCGGATCAGATCCCCAACCCCAAACCCGATCAACCAATCTGCGAGAGGTGAGGTCGAGTCAGGTGAGAAACTCGAAGCTGAACAAGTAACGGGGGAGGATTTAGTTGATCACGTACCTGCAATTGCGACGGGAGGCGAGGCAGAAATCGAGCGGCGGCGGATCGCCGGAGCCGGGGGGACGGAGGAGGAAGGAGGGGAGGAAGGGGGATATGGTGGCGTGCGACCCCGACGCGACGCGATGACCTCCGAAACTGATTCTTTTTTTGCTGGGTTTTCTTGGGATTTTGTTGCTTTCTTCACGCGTTTTTTTTTAAGGGAAATGTTGCGCTTTTTTAACGCCGTGATATAAAGTGTGTGTAAACAGGCCGTATTCCGGAAAAAATGTCAGGCCCAATCAGATTTCCTTGGCCCAGATCGATATAGGTTTCGCTTCGGGATAGTAACCATGGGCCAATTCTTGTGTGCGTCGGCCCGACTGCCCGAGCATTTTCAGCTGGGCCCATTTGCCAGGTCACTCCAGCCGACCCACTCCATCCACTCCAATACTCCATCCAGCATTCCAGCCGCTGAGGAGCCGGCGCTGCTTCAGGAAGATGGTCGCGCTCCTCCGCCCGCTCTCCTCCGCTGCCGCCGCCGCGGCTACCCTTCACCTCGTACCCGCCGCGCCACTCATCGGTTCATTCGTTTCCGCGAGCGCCGTAGGCGGCAGGAGGTGGAGAAGCGTGAGGACGAACGCGGGAGGCGGGGGCTGGCTGTCCGGGCTGCTGGGCGGCAGGGGCGGCGGCGCGCCCACGGCGATGACGGTGACGCCGGGCACCGTGAAGGCCGGAGACCCTGTTCTGCACGAGACGGCGCAGGAGGTGGCGCCGGGGGACGTCTCCTCCGAGAAGGTCCAGGGTATCATCGACCGGATGATCGACATCATGCGCAAGGCACCCGGCGTCGGCCTCGCCGCCCCTCAGATCGGCGTTCCTCTTAGGGTATATGTCTATGTAGTTGCCTCAGGAGTTTGCACTCAGTTTGATCATAAATAGCATTGTGACAAAATCACTATTCTGTTCCAAACATGGTTATATTTTTCTGATGATTGATCGTCGGTTACAGATTATTGTTCTTGAAGACACCCAGGAGTACATCAGCTACGCACCCAAAAAGGACATTGAAGCACAGGACCGACGTCCATTTGATCTTCTTGTCAGTACATTTTGCTACATTGCAATTCATTGACCACCGTGACCATTTGGATTTTGGAACCTTCTCATGCCATTTGAGTTTTCTTTTCTTTCCATGAAGCCAGGTTCTCATCAATCCCAAGATTAAGGCAACAAGTAAAAGAACTGCATTCTTCTTCGAGGGTTGCCTGAGGTATTTAGCATGCTCCTCTCTAGTGTTATTGCCTATTGAATATCACTAGTTTTTACATACGTCAATACTATGAATAAAAAGCTGCGTTTCACTGTATTGAGTGATACCATGTACGTTCTCGCATTTTGTTTTCAGTGTTGACGGATATAGAGCGGTTGTTGAGCGACATCTGGATGTTGAGGTGTCAGGTTTAGACCGAAATGGGAGCCTTGTTAAGGTACAAGCTTCAGGATGGCAAGCACGCATCCTGCAGCACGAATGTGATCACCTTGAAGGCACACTATATGTTGACAAAATGGTCCCAAGGACATTCAGGATTGTTGATAACTTGGATCTGCCACTTCCCATTGGATGTCCTCCTCTAGGTGCAAGATGATGTGGATAGTTTCCAATATTTTAATCACAGAGAGGTACTTGGCTTTTGCATTTGTTGAAGCATTCATTCAAAAACAATCTGTTGATATTGAATTATTCATCCAGTATTAACATTCCTTGTTGAGATTTGTTATAGTGCTTGAAATTAATATGAACCGTTCATTCAGTTAGATCTGACGGTTAATAATAAGGAGGCACCTAGTAAAAAGTACTTTAAGTGATGGACCCGTACTAAAAATGGTGGGTCCAGTATCATTATTTATTTTATTATTTTAATTAAAAAAGGGCAATTTAGTAACTTCAGTTTATTCTATATATTAGGTATTCTCTACCGTATGTAGAGGAACGTACGTATTCGTCGACGCGTCTGGAGGCCTTCTTGGACTTCTCCCTCCCGCCGGCGAACCCTTCCTCTTCTCCCTCATGACGGCGAGCTTTTTCCAGCTTGTCCTGCCGTCGAGTCGTGGCAGCAAGGTCCAAGACAGGAAGCACTACGCAGTACGCCGAATAACAGGAAGAGGCGAGTACATGCTCACCACAACAAGACGGCCAAGTGCTTGATGTCGCAGCGGCCGCAGTTGAGGACATCGACAGGATTCATGCACAACTGCAGCTCGGGAAACTTGGCATTGCATCCGCTGGCAGGTGTGGCATTCTGAGGTTCCTCCGCGAGATCCGGGTCAGAAACTTAGCCACGAGAGGCAGGATACGATGGAGGTTAAGGAACGGAGATGGGCTCCCGGTGAAGCTCACCAAAAATGGACTTGAATTGGCTCTTGGCTCGGCATCGTACATGTCAACGGGTACATTGGTGCTGCGGGCAGCTAGATACTGGCGAGGATAGGCGGGGAGTCGTGAGGCAGCTCGACCGGGAGCCACAAGGCCCGGTGTTGAGTGGCACAGGTGAGCGAACAAGGGAAGGGGAAGATGACGAACACTGAAGAATAAAAACTGTCATATTCGGCAAGGAGCAGAGCGAGGGTTAGCGTGGAGGGGAGAGGCCGCGAGGGCCAACATGGTCCGACGAGGGCAGGGGCGGCCGGCCGGGAGCAGCAAGGGTGGGCAGGGGAAGGACAACGAACCGTCGACTTTGATTAGTTACCAAAACACCCATGGTAATATTAATTAAACCCACAATTAGTAATTAAATTATCAATGGCTAGGATTAACCAAGAAGAAAAGTACCTCAGGTACCTTTCAAGCACCGTATCAGCTCTCTTCCTTGTTTACTATGAGTTGATTACTACATACTTTTGGTGTTATTCTAGAACGAAAATTTGACATTTCTACACAAATAGGATTTGGTATTTCCATAATTTTTCTATATGGTTAGGATTTGCACAAATGTCCAATGGAAATGACGGTCAGTTTTCATTATGTTTGTGGCATTCTCTGAGTCTTGATGTTCTATCTACCTTTGTGACTTGAACTTGGTTCTTCTTGTGTTGCAGATGGCATCAACTAACATATTTTTTAGTTACATATTGCCCCACCTAACATAGGTTTTTAGTCACATATTGCCTTTTATGTGGCTGGTCCCCTTTTGGGGGTTTAATTTACTGTAAGCTAAGTTAGCAAAAATAAAATAAAAGAAACGCATGATAGACTCAATATCATAATGTCGTCTTGTTTATGGTTTCAGCACCGAATTAAGTATGCAACTTATTACTGATTTAATATTCTCTCTGATATATTAAATTATGTATAACTGTATCAAAGATAGATTGGTAGGTGGTCAAAGATGATTCAGTTAGGGTATAGATTTTTGGAAAGGTGAAGTACATTGAAGGTCTTCATGGAGTATTTCAGTCTCAACCCCGAGTAAAAGAAAGAATGGGCACTGAACACTAACTGAAATATATACTTTGCAGTAAGAAGAAATTATTAGTCAAATATGGTCTCACGACATGTCGTAGTGATCAAAATAAAATAGTTTCTGATATCCTACAGGGATCTAGATGGCTCTATACAATTAGGACAGAAGAAATCTTATGGTCGTCAGTTCTTTCAAGGAAAAGGTGAAATATAGACAGGTTGTGATGATGAAAGCTAGTACTTTCAGATGATAACGAGTAATTCAGTGCCACAGGCATAACCGTTACTTGATACGCAAATGATACTTAAAGTTGCCCTTGCTCTTCAGATTTTTATGCTTTGATGGCATGCAATAACCAAAACATTCATGTAGTAGAATGCTACAGAATCTGGTATCACAGAAAGGGACGGATGATTTCTGGGAAATCAGGCCCTTGTAAAGGTATGGAACTATTGATAGAATAATACCGGAAACACAACTAGCACATATTAGGTTAGTGTATGCTTGTGAAATGATTGAGCAGAAACAACCCTGAAATGTTGCAGCAATTGAGGATACTTTCATCATGATTACTTTTTCTTGTGGACTTCATCATGATTACACAAAGTGATGAGAACTGCAAAGCATGAAAACAAGAGAAGAAAAAAATGGGAGCTTTATTTCTAACTTGTTAAATGCCCGTCCATAAAGACCTTATGGTTTCAGTTTACCTACCATTTGTAACATATCTCAAGAGAAAGATGTCTAATTTCAATTTTTAATTGTTGCATCTCTCGTATATGCCGTACTATGATAATGGCTAATTGTTCAACACTCTTTCCTGTTATCCTGTGATTGAATACAATTGGTAAATTAGGGGTAGATGCAGAAGTAGTAAAAGGGTGATATAACCACTCACCACATTAACCCAAAAAAAAATCTTAACTGGAGACAGTTTCCAGTTCATTACCTGAGGATAAAAAGCTTAGCATGGAAAATGAAGCTCCTGTCAGAAATCTCAGAAAAGCACGTCCTACATTTTGCTGACACATGTAATATGCTAACTTAGCAGCAGTGAGGTGGTTGAAGAGTTTAGGTTCTAATCTGCCAGAATGATTAGGCGTTAGGATCCTTCAAATTCGGCCTTAATGCATCGACTATCCTATTATTTATCTTTTCCATCATACAGGCACTGCACCGCAGAACAAGGCAACCTGCACATGGTCTGCGGTTTTCTTTATGTTTGTTCTCATCTTCAAAGAAAAGAAATTTTTGTCCCTTGCCCCACCCACTCATTGCAGAGTATCCAATAATCCATTAACTAATTTAGTGCCTGGCCCAAAGGTTCCGCTTGTTCGTGTCATCCTCCACACTGCTATATAGATGGCCTTAGAAAGACCCATACAGATCCACAGCCAACAACCATTAGAGAAGCAGAGGTAGTAAGTAAGCTAGAATGGCAACCCATCATGGAAGGAGGAGGACAAAGGCGGAACAGTGGCTATTTGGTGTGAAATGGAGAGGGACTTCAAAAGAGACAAGAAATACTGTTATCCCAGAGGCAAAGCCCCCAAATCCCAATACCATTGAGAAGGATGAAGGCATCTGTTTCAACAAGTCTAGAGTGCATTTGTATAGTCCAGGACAAAGAGAGACCATAGATGTTATTCCTGGGAGGAGATCCGATGTTGCCAAAACCATCGAGAAGGATGAAGACATCTGCCTTGAGAAATCTAGAGTGTATCTGTATGGTCCAAGACAGAGAGAAACCATAGATGTTCCTGGGAGGAGATCCGATGTTGCCAAAACAATCGAGAAGGATGAAGACATTTGCCTTGAGAAGTCTAGAGTGTACCTGCATGGTCCAGGGCGGAGACAGACCATGGATATTGTGCCTGGGAGGAGATCTGATGTTGCGCCTGGGAGGAGATCAATGCCAGAGATGGAGATCAATATAAAAGAAGCTGTTGCCCTTCTTGGGGTCAAGGTCATGGCTGCAGACATGCCACCATTCATGCAACTGCATGCATTCCAATGTGCTAAGCGATCCTTTGACAGCTTGGAAAAGTTCAGCTCAAGGCAGCTGGCCCATGATGTGAAGAAGGTAAGCTGTGCGCAACTGTGATTCTGCTTTGTATTCTGAAAGCGGTCCATCACTCTCGTCTTCGGCCTTTTTCTTTCATGTCTGTTGGATGAGTACTTTGTGAAGTCGAATTTCACAAACTGCCCAATAAGCTGGTGTTGTTGATATCAGTATATAACCTCTGTGTTATTTGCACTTGGGACTTAGACAGCATGAACTTTATCTACGTTCTATTTTTTTCCTACATTCTTTCAGATGTCTGTTCAGGATTTAGCTTCTAATGCAATTGTCTTGATGATGTCCAACAGGAGTTTGATAAGGTGTACGGACCTACGTGGCACTGCATTGTTGGTACAAGCTATGGTTCTTTTGTGACGCATTCCAGAGGTTGTTTCCTCTACTTTTCCATGGACAAAATCATTGTGATGCTGTTCAAAACCAAGGTTAGGAAAGTGTTGGCATCCTGATGGCTTGCCTTTGTGTTGGCTTCACATCATGAAGGGCCAGCAGTCCAGTTTCGTGACATTGGCACTTGTAAAATATTGAAACTTCGAAATGAGGAGCTAACTTGAATCCATTGCTGTTTGTGTGTTGTAACTAATTGCAATTGAGTAGTATGTTAGTTCCACTCTGGGACTAGTTGTGCGTAGAGTAGCACTGATAGAAGAGAAGGGTGAACATGGGGGGCCGTACTGCTCTGCTCCCGTTGTAGACTAAATTACTGTGAGTGGGCAATGATGAAGTGCTATTTCGTTGTAATGTACTTTGCTGAGAGGGACAGCTCTGACAAGCTGCAGCGATCACGGTCAAGGTCACGTTACAAGATTCCTAATTAAAAGATCTGTCTGTCCAATACGGAGGGCCAGTCTAGAGCCATTTTCTATTGATGGCTTGGTGTGTAACCTTTGACAAGTAATTCGGTGGTCAATTACGAGTTTTTTTGCTTTTTCTCTGTACAAAATTCCTTACAATGAATTTAGACTTGTATAGGTGTCTTCTTCCATTTGTACTTTTGCGGAAACAGCAAATGGAATGACCCTGGGGTGCTGTCCTCCAAGTGAGGTATGTGCAGGCCAGTTGTGCTGAATCTTTATAGCAAGCGGAATGACCCCAGCTGTGCCCGCCCATGAGCGTGATCACTAAGAGGAACTTCGGTGGGGGGCTTCAAATAGCCCTGTACACTAAAATTTAGAGATTTGGTCCAAAAATTCGAACTTCAGTAGACCCTCTAAATGAGCCTGCATTTTTTATGCCCCTTAAAATTTCAGCTCCAAGCCTTCATTCCTGAAGGCCCTCCAAAACATGAGTCCCATCTATTTTTCATTTTTTTCTGTTTTTTTTCTTTTGTTTTGTTTTCCTTTTTTCTCCTTTCCCTCTCCAATCTCCACTGCAGCCCGAGCATAGGCCACCCCCACCGTGTTGCCTCTCCCCCGCCAGCTGCCCGCACGCGTCGCATCCCGTCGGCCTGAAGTCCCCATGGGCGGCCTCGCGTGCCTCCTCCTTCCTTCCGCCTAACCACTCCGCCACTTCCGGACCCGGAGTCCGCCTCTCCTCCTCCAGCCGGATCTGGTGGGGTGTGGCGGCGGCGGCTGGATGGGACGAGGAGTCGGTGCGGGACCAACCACGCCTCCCTCGTCGGCCACGGTCGGTCCGGCTCCCCTCACCGTTCACTGTTGGCACCTGTTCGAGGCAGTTTTGGAGGTGGGTTCCACTAGGAATAGATTTTGTGGGTTCAGTTTGAAAACTCGGTTGGGTTCCTACTTCTGCAGATTTGGCGTGCAAAATCGAATTTGAAAGTTCAAATATGCGGGTTCAGCTAGAGTTGCTCTAAGTACATACCTACATATGGCAAAACACATGGCATCGAACGCCTCTGCCAGGCGCATTGGTGGTGGCGCCGTCTCCATGCACAGTTTCCTCACCCTATCGTACTGGTTCCTAGCTATCAAAGTAGGCACAGGTGTTAGCTGCCGCCGTGGAAAGAAAAGTACATGCCCACCCGTTCGACACTTTCGAATGCTCACCAGCTATAGTCGATCCATGACATGTCTTCTGCGAACACAAATTTTGTTTGTAGACCCTATTTTTCTCAAGAAAAATAGTTTTCTGAACCGAAGGCATATCGGAGTATTTTTGTCTCTGTTTGGCTGACTTACTGCCACTATTGTTACCTGCGCGAAATATAAATATTTGTCTCAGCTTAATATCTGCCTCTGAAAGGTTGGTCCGCATGAATAAGAAGATTGTCAACAAGCAATTTAATTATCACAGAATACTAACCATCAAGTACCAACTCCTTTTTCCTCTTACGATATTCCCGTTGGTATTCACGTTGATAGTCTCGTCTTTTTGTCAAATTTATGTCCTCTTGTGTGACACATTCAACACCAGTTCCAACAAGGACGGTACAGTTCGCGTCATTTGTTCTATATGATCCTCTATGTAGCCAACTGTCGTCATCACAATCATTTTGATTAACATTTATCGTCATAGATTGTTGATTTTGAGTCAGCTGACCTGAAAAATGTATTAATCCATCAGCTACAGAAAAGGTTATTTCAATAAAATCTGTTAATCAATAATGTTGTTAATCGGCAAAGTTATTATAATTGTAATTTTTTAATATTTCAAAATATATGATGCTAAAATTAGCAAATTTTAGTCAATGGATACTAACCTGTACCATGAAGTCCTGAGTTCTTTTTTCTCTGACGATATTGACGCTGGTATTCACGATTGTACTCACGTCGGGCATCGGTAACTTCATGCCAGAAAAAAAAACGTTTAGCACCTAGTGACATAAATCCAACCGTAAAAAGTTTGGAGGGCAGACTGTAACTTGTATTTCTCGTAGTGGTTTTTTCGTGCCTCGAGCATGATCCCTTCGAGCTGACACCAAATTCAAAGTTTAGGAAATAAACATATAGGCCACGGGTAAGGCATTCAACAAGATGATGAAACAACCAACCTTGGATTAAAATGTCAGTAACGTTAGACAAATCTTTGAGAGGCGTCCTAGAGATATTTATACGAGTATTGCATGATTCATTGAAAGTACTGTTTGAACCATTGGATCCGTTGTTCTCCGCCATCTATATTGAAAAGAGATGATGAGTTTCTGCTACGATCATATGAAATGGAAAATTCACAATGTGGTTAAGAAATTGTTCACTTTGATAGTCTCACTCCAGAATCAACAAGTATTCAAACAAAATTGAATTAAAGATAAAAGTCTTAACAGAAAAATTTATGAGCAGTATTAGCAGGAAAACTCATGCATAGCTAAGCCTCTTACTATGTTTATAGAAATAGAAAGGGATAAAAAATCAATCTAAACCAATGTTTTGAATCTCCGGTTATGACTCTTAGCGGCTGGCCTTTCCAGCAGATAAGAGGAGCTATAGCGGGTTATTACTGCAGCTAAAACCATTTAGCGAAATTATGAAAAAAATGACATACTATAGCAAATTAAACACATAAGAAAAACAATGGCCCAAAAGCAGCTAGACGATCTCCCTCAAAAAAAAAAAAAGCAGCTAGACGACCACAAATTTTATACGTCTATTTTCTGTGTATCCAATCTAAACTTGGTAACTGTAATGACTACAATTGAAGCAACGGCACCGTATTAGCAAGAATCACAGAACAGTAGAAGGAAGAAAAGAAAGTAAGCGTCCAGCTTGGGCATGGCGCCGCAGCCGGTCGCAGGCTTTGTTACACCAACAAAACAGCCACCGATCATGCACACTCGGAAGTCAGAGGAACAGGGGATGGAGACCTTGCGGTGGCGTTCCACACTCGTGTTGCGAGTTCCTTTCCGAGCCGCCGGTGCCGATTCGAGGAGAACGTCGGGAGTAGAAAACGAGAAACAAGGGCAGACGGGCAGGCAGCCGCGCACTCGGGATTGACCTCGTTGCCAGTTCCTTGCTGAGCCGCCGCCGTCGATTCGAGGAGAACGCCAGGAGTAGAAAACGAGAAACAATGGCAGACAGGCAGGCAGCCGCGCACTCGTGATTGAATTTGGAAGATACGTAACACCAATTTTGGAAACAATAGATGAGCTAGGGAGCAAGCGCAGGAAATCAGGATTGATTGCATAAGTCTATTTTTAGAAACAGTAGCACACCTCGTGAGGAACTAAATGGAAATATTAGTGCTAGTGGGTAGAAAATATGGTGAAAAAAATAAAAAATTAGAGGACAATCCGAGTGCAAATTGTGTAAACATTGTAGCATAAACATTGTCTGGACCCACAAATCATAGGGAAAACAAGAAAATTGCTATTGTAGTTGGATTGGATCGACGGTATGGATGGATGGGTATCAACGGATGTGGGTAAGAAAAGAATAGAAAATCGAAAAGATGTTTATTCCAAG